>CAUYON010111141.1:0-36604 GCA_963573935.1 Arctocebus calabarensis | reverse complement strand
ATGTTTTGATCGTACTGTTACAGTTAGCCTTCATGGCATTTTCTTGATCACTATATAAAGACATTGATACTCTACATTTAATAAGTTTCCCCAGTACCCTGCTAAGATGCACCGTAGGTGTGATCCCACCAATTGCCCTCCTGGATGAAGGTGGAATACATTCTTCGTAGTAAAGCATCATAAGAATGGAGAACCAAGAATCCAAAGGACTCAATTCTAATATGAAGTCAGTAGATGACCTAATACAAAGTGGGGGGTAGAGGGGTGAAGAACTAGGGAAAGGGGAGGTAGGAGGGGAATGGGGGGGGTCATGGTGTATGGCACACCTCTTGGTAGCAGGACACAATTAGAAGAGGGACTTTACCTAACAATCACAATCAGTGTAGCCTAATTCTTTGTACCCTCAATGAACTCCAAACAATAAAAAAAGAAATAAAATATTGTTGATAAATTTGCTATTTCTAAAAGTACATTTTTGGTAAAAGAAATACTCATCTATTATTTTGATCATTTTACGCTATAAAGTCCTTAAAATTAAAATTATTTAGACACCTTATCTTGTTAAAAAATAGGTATATGTTGAAGGAAAATATCTAGAATATTTTCTCCCTTAAATAAAATAAATTTATCTAATGAAAAATCTCCGTGATCACCTTAAATAATGATCATTTATTTAGTCATCTCTCAGCAACCATCTAAGTATCTCCTCAAATTACTTTTGGTAAATAAAATAGACAAGCCATTGTTAGCATTTCTGATGTGTTATTCGTCAAACCTGTATTATCAAAGTAAAAAGTCATTTAAAATGTACAGTCCAACCAATTAAGAATATTACTCTACTGACCAGTTATGAATGTGTCTCTGGCTAATAAAGTGTACACTCTTATAAAGCTTTTCAAATACAGGGAGTTTCAAAAGTTTCCCACAAAGTCACCACCATACATAAGGAAAATGGGAAAACATAGCTAAACATACCTTTATTTACAAAACATGCATTACAAAGTTTTTCAAAATATTTACAAAATACTCTCTATGGTTGGTTAGGGTTAGAGTTTTTATCATAAAGACTTCTTTGTAAAATTTTATAATGAATACATATATATCTCCACTATATTATATATAAGCACAGAAACTATTTTTTTCTAAAAATAAAAGGTTTAAACCAAATAACATAGAAGAAATCTTAAATTTCAAAAAAAAAGATTCAATTTTAAACATGAAACCCAACAGTTTTCTTAAGAAAATACTTTTTAGTCATCTTATTTTTCAACTATGGCAGGATACAAGAGACTTAGTAACCTGGTAATACCTTTATTTTCATGACTATTTCTTTCTCTTTCTAATTTAAAATTCATCTCTTTGGTGATTTAAAGTTCTACAAAACAAGTAGAAGGTAGAGAAATATTTATACTAAAAGATGTGAAGTATTTAGTGGCAAATCTAAATGATAGAATCTGAAATGTGTGTAATTTAAAATTGCTATGCATGCAAACAGCAATTCAATTAAAATCCTATGATGTAAAACATCATTAGCACATTATATAAAGCATTCATGTGTTGTGATCTAAGCACAGTATTACAGTATTTTTTTGGCGTTAAGTCTAACTTCATAATTTGGATGCAGTGTTATCTGAAAGGAAAACCATCTCATTTCCTTTTTCTCATGTCCTATTACTAACTAAAGTAAGTAAATGCAATGTTGAGTAAAAGCAGAATTCATCCTCTAGATTGAACCTAGATTTAAGCTAAAGGCAATTTAAATTTGTGTTTCCTGACAGCCCTTCTATGTCTGTCTATTTCAACTAATTAACTTCAGAACTTCATGTCTTTAAAAGCAAATATATGTTTTAAATAATCAGTTACTTCTCATGGAATTCTGAAGCTACATAATACTTGAGTAAAAAATATTTTCCCTTTAGCTAGCATATATTTATTCATTCATTCCTTATTCAGCTTGATCTAAGTCAAATATACTGTTGAGCATTTTTATGAGTCTTCTACTATACAGTCTGGCCATGTTGTTTAAATTCCTATGATACTGTTCAGACTTTCAACAAAAATATTTATGTTCAGGGGGGCTCCATAAATACTAATTTTTAACATTCAGATTTGTAAAGCACAGAACAACATAACATGTATTCCAAAAAGGGTGAAGAGGCAGCAAGATTAAACTTAAAGTTCTACTCTAACCAGGGAAAAAGCATCAGCAAATTTATTAATTAGGACCATACTTTCTCATTTTCTTTTGTTTTTCTTTTTTTTTTTTCTTTCTGAGACAGAGTCTCACTTGTCACCCCTGCTACCGTGCCCTGCCATCATAGCTCACAGCAACCTCAAACTCTTGGGCTTAAGTAATTCTCTAGCCTCAGCCTCCCAAAGTAGCTGGGACTATTGGCACCCACCACAACAGCCAGCTAGTTTTAGAGATGGGGTCTTTTTCTACCTCAGGCTGGTCTCAAACATGTGAGCTCAGGCGACCCACGCACCGTGGCCTCCCAAAGTGCTGGGAATACAGGCGTGAGCCCCTGCGCCCAGCCTTGCTTTCTTCCGTTCAACTAAAATGCATATGTTTCAACTGAGGCCTCCTCAGTATTTTAGCCATGACTGACAGTGCTAAGAACACTCCCTGAAGTCCACAAATCCCAAAATCAATAACTCCACTATGCCTAACCCATAACCCTTAAAGAGGAAGTACATGCTGAGTTAATTCAATCATCAATAAGTACTAAGAACTTATGACTTTGCTAGATGTCACAAATATACAAAACAACATATATTCCCTGGCCACAAGGCCCTTACAATCTAATCAAGCAGATTGGATATTCACATTCAAAACAGGAGTGAGTGTAATTACATTACTACAGTAAAGCCTTAACTATCTAGAACCCTGGATCGACTAATTTTCTAGACAATTTTTTAAAGCAAAAATGACTAGAAGAATTTAACTATTAAAATATCAAAACTTATTTTGTACCTTTTGGTAGAAATCTTTCTGCTCTTCATGCCTAATATGGACACAAACCTTTTAAAACTCAGTCACCATAATGCACAATAGCTATTGTGACATGCTTCAGATGTGACATGCTTCAGATACAGCAATGTGTGCAAATAAGATCTGTCATTCCTCACCTTTGCCTGCCTCTCACACCCCACTTCCCTGGTTGATATGCCTTGACATGAAACATAGATGTTGCTGAGAGAAAAGTGGCTCTTTTCATTATGCTACAATACATATACCAAGAAAAAAAACTCTGTATCTTTACAGCAGATACTCTCAAATATTAGTGTGCCTAAGAATCACCTGAGGTGACATATGTAACATGTAGAAGGCTGGAGGGAGGGTCCAGCACTCTGCATTTTAAATAAGTACTCCAGCTGATTATGCCAGGTCTTCTAAACTACTAAAGAAACATTGCTTTAATGTCAAGGGTGCCAATTTCTACTCAAGATACCCCAGCTATAGGAAGATTTTGTTTTCTTTTCAGTCCCTGGCCTTCCTTTGCATATCAGCATTGGCTTCTCACCAACAGTTGTCATAGTAAACTGCACAGCCATTATCTTGTTCTCCCACACTCCAGATCCTTCCAGGTCTGGGAGAGTCTGAAAACAAGGTCTCCAGCTGGCAGACAGGCACAGAAGCAGACAAACAGACAGATGCAAAGCGGGAAACTGTGAGGTATGGCAATTAGAAAACAAATGTAATATAAATTATATTGATTTGGCAACACAGATTAAAAAGTTAAAAATGTGTTTCAAACTTTTTTTCTCTGAGAAGGAATGCAGAAAGGCACAGAGCTAGGCACCTATGGTTCAGCAACTCTGTCAATAATTAGCTTTATGATCTCCAGTGTTATCTTCCTGCATCTGTAAATTAGGGAAAATCCTACTTTCTTTGCCCATCTCACAGCAATGTTATGAAAACCAAATGAACTTATGTTTGTGGAAGCACATTGTGAAACATAAAGTACAACACAATGATATGTGCTATTTTTAAATATATTTTTCAAAATGAATACAGTATTCTAGACATTGTTGAAACTTTTCTTGGTACTTGAATGTCTTCTAGTACCTCAGGGTCTTTTATGAAAACAAATTCTCATTATAAAAAAAAAAAAAAGGTAGAGGAAAATGCAGACCCTTGGACATACCCTGAAGTTGATTTTTTGAATATATCCTTGAAATCGGCTTGTTTTAAAGACAATTGCCTCCGTCTCCTGAAAGTGGAGTGTAGAAAAAAAAAATCTGGTTAATTATGGCTTTATTTTGTTTAGTTCAACTTTTTCAAAGCATATCCTGAAAACATTTAAGCTATAAATTAATAAAACATATTAATAAATCCTGAACAGTTAAGTCCTCACAGAACAATTTAAAACTATATAAATTAACTTGTTAAAAGTCCTTAACTAGAAAGCCATTAGATTCTGTATTTTTATAAGTTCTCTTTATGTTTCTGAAGGTCTGGAATAAAGATTGACATTAAGTACAATGTTTATTGGCAACTAATCTAAAAGACTAAGCTAGCCAAATTTAAACACAAGGATACACTTTTCCAGTAAATATATACTCAGCCCTTGGATGATTTGTCATTTTCTAGCTTTTTAAGCCTAAAGCTCAATTCTTTGCTGATATACTACTTTGCCATAAAAACCTGAAAGCAAATGACACACATTACAAGCTTTCAGAGAACAGATGGCTAATGTTCTTCTAGGTTCATTTACTACCAATTTTCTTATTTTCATACTGCTTGTAATTAATAAAGGCACATAAATAGATGCACTGTCCCTAATCAGAAAATTTGGTTTTTGTGAAGTTCTGTCATATATCTAGCTCTTCGGGGCTAATACAAAATGCAATATTGCACAGATACACTGCTAGTGCTGCCTCAAGAATACAGTTTTTAAAATAGAGACTACTACAGAAGCACACTGCAGTATATGCTGTTGGCAATCAACTCTTAAAAAATTAAAAATATACTGACAGATGTTTGAGCAGATCTAACACAAAATTTATTTCCATTTATTTCATTTATGTTGTTATTAGCGTATAGAAAATAGACATTAGCCTTATCTAATGTGTTCTTCAAAACAAACTGTCATGGTTATTTCTGGGTCATCTCACAATCACTATTGCATTATTAAAGTCATAACTAAATCAAAGTCACAGTCTAATAGTATCTTTAGAAAGACCTTGACAAAGACCTTATCGAAGATGTTATTCTAAATCTAACAACCTCCTATGAGAAAAGACAGGTAGCAATTATTTTATTTCTGTTTCAGAATGATAAATTCAAAACAGCATCTCCTTAATAACAAGATTATTTCAAAGTCTACTTTTAAAATTCTATACACATAAAATTATTGTTGAAAGATAAGTTACAGTAACTGAAATTCACATTTGTCATGCTTTAAATTAAGTTTAACCAAGCAAATAATAATTATTTCTTTGCTTAAAATACATTAAAATGTCTTTTAATGTAGCTTATTTTATATTCCTATTAATATTATTCCTCGTCTTTGTGTATTTAAGAAGAATCTGGTGTGCCACCTTCTGGTAACTGAGTGAAATTATGTATTTCTACATAAGTCACTATTCTTTATTTTAACTTTTTAAATCTCTATATATTTTTCTTAACCTGATTACATTTAAGCTATAAAAATGAATCTATGTCATAGTCTGAAGTAAAACAAAATTCCTTTAGAGGTTTTGTTCAAAATCAAGCTTTATACATGCTCCTATGATTTTTACATGGATACCAATATGTCTCCTGAATTCTACAATACATATAAAATTGATTTTTGTATACCGCTTCACAGCCACATATGAAAACAAGAGGCTTAGTATTTTAATGAATAAGTAACAGCAGTAAATAAAGGAAAAGAAAGGTCTCTTACCAATAAGCCCATTTTTCTCTTAAGGTTTGAACTCTCATCATTTGTCATGTTCTTGTGGATCCCTCTCTCATCAAATTCTCTGGAGTTTTAAAGTTAAGAGCTGTGATGCACAGCTAGGCTCTGCTACATAGCAGCGCACCCTAGTGCATCTGCCTGGTATAACATTTGAGTTGTACCTCCCAAAAGCAGAAACAGGCTTTATATATTAAAAACCCTATGCACTGCATACTTTCCCTTGATAGGAAATTATAGTCAGCATGGTTGAACTATTTATATTTCAAATCTAAACTCCTGATCAGATATGAAAATGAGAACCACATGTATCTTAAGCTTTGTTCCAGGAAGCTTAACAAGAACAAAGTGTTCATCTTTTTAGCAGAGATGGGATAAGGCAAATACTAACACCAGGAGATCTGACTTAGAAAAAGCATGTTACCTAGAAGTAACCTTATTTTTCAAGAGCCACTGTCTTATTATTTATCATATTATCTTAAATTGTTATTATCTTTAAGTCTTCCCTCTCTGTTGCCCATAGTAATCAGTCATGAAGTCTTATCTTTTTTTTTTCTTTATCAATTTGCCAGGAATATACCTTCTATTGTTTTTTAAACAAATGAGCTACCTCAAAAAAAAAAACCATATATAACTGGTTTCCCTGCATCTCTCATCTTCAATCTATCAATCCAGTTGTATCTAGATCATTCTTTTAAAATAAAACTACAAAGGAGGTAAATTAAGTTATCAATAAAATATTTTATTAGCTACATGCTGGGTACTATGCTAGGTGATATGGATGTAAAGGTGAACAAGACACAATCCACTGCTCTCAGGAAGCTCCTGGTTGGTGAGGGAAGCAGACATGTACTCTGATGACACAAAATATGGTATAGAAGCTTTGGGATTATATGCCTAGGATTCAACACAGCAGCAGAGGAATAACAAAAATCCTGCTACAACTGAGGCTGAATAATAAGACATTCATGAGGTAGAGTCTAGAAAGAATATCCTGTGCAACAATACAGAGATTTGAGGGAGTATAACATATTCAGTGATTGGTTAAGTTTTCAAAATGACTGTAAAGAGTTCAATATGACTGAAAAGAAGGTACACAGTATTGGGGTGAATAAATGTTAAGGTATGCGGAAACCAAATCACAGAAGATTATGCGTGCCAGAGAAGAAGTCTAGAGGAAGTCTGTGGGCTATGAGAAACGATTTGTTGAATGAGTGAATCAAAGAATTAATAAAGTACCTAAACCCAGTACTAAGAATTGACTATACACTGGCCAACCCACTTTCCAGTCTTCAGTAATATCTCAAAACACCAACTTCCTTCCCACTCTCTATTTCACAAGCTAGCTTGGTTCTTTCTCACCTTAGCTCCAGAGGTCGTTATTGCATGGACTCTCTTCCCAGTCCAATTTTCTGAACTCAATCCATCTTTCCTGCTCTAGCTCAAATTGCATTCATTGTTGTGAAGTCTGCCAAGATAATTTGTGTCTACGGATTTTTAATAAATATTTCTTGAGTGCAGGGACTAGAGATTAAGCATTCTTCCTAATGTCGAGCACACAATGTCCAAGAAGCCTTTTTGATCCTTTCCCTATGAAGTGAAACAGGATGGTCAAGAGATGACACTAAGGCACAAAGGTCAGAGCCTGAGAGTAAGTAAGCAGGCCCAAGAAAGTCCACCTCCTTAGACTTCACCATTCACATACAATCTTAGTAACTCCCTTCACCACTCCCAGCCTAAAAAGAAAAGGATATGAATTATGAAGACAGCTGGACCTGTACTGGGCACCAACTCTGTATTACTATGCAACATTGCTGGTTAGCTATATACATCACAGCCCTGGTCTAAAAATTCCAGAGAATTGATGAGAAAGGGATACCAATGGAATAGATGTGACTTTTGGAAAAATAGAACTGTAAGCAGGTGGGAACCTGATTGTGGTTTTCCTACTTGCAGGAAACCAAGAGAATTTACCTGAAAGTTTATACAATAAAAAGAAGAAATCAATGAAGATCACAAAAAGAGATGAGAGAGCATGGGTAAGTGATTGGATCTCCAAGATCAGGCTATTAAGGGAGGAAATCAAAGTGTAAGAAGAAAATATTTTGAAAAAATGGTTAACGGTGTTAAGCTGGAATATTAGTATAGGACAAGAAGCTGTATCAGAGAAATATGTCCTTGGGTGTAAATATTTAGTGTTCTGTCTGTGGAACCAAATCCCATTATGCTCAGTGTTAGTGTTAAATGCTCAGTAAGTACTCAAGCTTTTGTTGATTTTGGCATTTAGCATTCAAGTTTGTTTCATCCTTTTTATGTATGCACAATCTCTTAGATTTATGCAATGATGCAAAAACCATGGTGCTTTATTTTATGTAGACAATAAAAAAATTGTTTCATCTTGGTCAACCATTTTATGTTAAAAAGGGTTGAGAGGATTCTGCCAGTAATTTCAAAAAGTGGTTAATACTTAAATATTCTCTCAATGTCTTAAAAATTTCCCAGATAAAAGCTGTCTACACCTTTCTTCTTTTTTATTGAGTGAAAAAAACTGACCAGTTCTCTTTCCACTAACTTATAAGGAAAAACATTCAAATACAGAAAAGAATGGAGAATGTGATTTGGGAAATGCTCCATATTTTCCAAGTAATCTTCAAAAAAGGGCAATACTTAGTGGGATGTAAAAATGATTTAATCAACTGGGTCTTCAGAAGAATGTTTTTAACTATAGCAATAGTACCATCATTTTAAAAATAAAGGGAAAATAAACCAGACCACTTCATCATTTAGTTTTGTAGAAAATGGAACAATTGCCAGAATATTTCCTTCATGCCTGGCAGAAAAAAAATCAACAACCATTTTATATTATATTTTGACTCAAATAGGTATTTCTCCAAATTCACGTAACTTGTTCATCTTGATGTATAAAAGGAAAAAGGGGAGAAGAGGTAACTACCTTCTGGAAGTCCATTAGTAAATGTCATATACTATTAGTGAGTATGAGGACAGGATCTATACTGGTCTAGTATAAATAATTCACTTACATTCCATTTAAAATACTGTCATGTTATCTTATCCATAGCATATCCACAGCAGTATTCTTTCCCTTTCTTCTGACATATATAAGATGGCTCAGAGCAGGATGAGTTAAGCAGTTTATAGGGTTTTCTGTTTTGCTGAAATATCCATGGATGATAGATTTTGAGAACCAGTGGTCTAAAGAAGAGTTGGATAGGGTATTTATATTGGGGGGCAATTGGACACATACCTATAGTCTACAAGTTCATACTTCAGGTGATTTATCATATTTCAGTCACATCACTCAATACGATGGAGGAGATGGGGTCAAAGGAAAGAAAACAAATGGAAATGCCATTTTATGCTCCTAATAACTTCTGTCTATACTGTCACTAGATTGTGACAAATGACAAAGAAGGTAGAGAGCAAAGTCTCATAACCTCCCAGTCCTCATTGAATGAATCAGAACCCTCTTATATATAAATGTCTCTTGTGTGTGTGTGCTTTTGTTTTTGTTTGTTTGTTTGTTTTTTGTGCTGTTGTTGTTGCTATTGCTAATTGTTTTGGGTGAATTTGAAGGTACAAAGAATTAAGTTACAATATTTGCATTTGTTAGGTAGAGTTCCTCTTACAATTGTGTCCCAGCCCCCATATGTGTGCCATATACCCTAAGGTTGTGCAAATGAGGTGAAAGCTATGTTAATTAATAGGATGTAAGCACTCCAATTTGTACAAATAATCAACACATTGAATCCTACAAAAGCATAAGTGTATTCATGATCTATATATATATGACTTAATAAAAAAATTAGAGAAAAACTCTTATATATTTCTAAAATGGAACAAAACTTGTGTCATGTTGCTATATAATGCCACAAATAATGGAGGGCAACCCAGGAGTAATTCAGTGTACTTAGTAGATATCAATTATTCAAGAATATCAACATATTTTACTAAGTTAAGTCTTAAATTGATTAGTGTTTAATAGGTATAGTAAAATCTGAAAGGGGCTAAAATATACATGCTAGGACACTGGGAAGTTTTAAATTTTGATCATGTTAGTTTGGAAATAGAAATAAACTAAATGACATTTCAAAGATAGAGGACAGATACATAAGGTTAATGAGAAAATAAGAATTACTTAATCTAATTTTTCTATCCAGATACTCCACAAAGTATTTTACTTGTTTTAAATGTCAGTTTAAACTCAGCCAGCAGAATTCCAAGTAAAAGAATTTATTATACCCCTTAACTTTTAAGAGACTCGGCTCGGCGCCTGTGGCTCAAGCGGCTAAGGCGCCAGCCATGTACACCTGAGCTGGCGGGTTCTAATCCAACCCAGGCCGCCAAACAACAATGTCAGCTGCAACCAAAAAATAGCCGGGCATAGTGGCTGGCACCTGTAGTCCCAGCTACTTGGGAGGTGGAGGCAGGAGACTCGCTTGAGCCCAGGAATTGGAGATTGCTGTGAGCTGTGAAGCCAGAGCACTCTATCCAGGGTGACAACTTCAGGCTCTGTCTAAAAAAAAAAAAAAAATGAAAGAAAGGAAGAAAGAAAAATAAATAAAGAAAAAAAGAAAAAGAAAAAGAAAGAAAAGAAAATATAAATAAAAAAACAACAAAAATAAAAAAATTTAAAAAAACTTTTAAGAGACTCATTTTCATTTCCAACTTTATCTTGAAGTAGGCAATGCCAGCATTAATAATCTCATTTTCTAGTGAAGAAACAGAGTTGTTAAAGGACTTGACTTAAGTGGTTTAAGTGACATAGCTGCTGAGTGGGAGAACTAGAAAACAATAATCCAGGTCCCTGACACCGAATTTGGTGTTCATCATTTACCTCTGTATTGTACTAATATTTGTATTTACACTTATTGTAGGGGGAAAACACAAATATGATCCCTAAACAACTCCCTCCCCACTGAAAAAAAGGTCTTCATATACCAAAGTAAATGACCATAAGAAAGCAAGAATAGGGTATAGCTAATAGAAGATATAGGATAGCAATATAACAAAAGTTACAGAAATCATCAGCCTATACCTTCCCAGTGCCAATTCACAGAGCTCCCTTTCATCCATCAGTTAGCAATTTCTTGGTGTAGATCTCCAACAAGCCATACTCTTTCATGCCTCAGTGGTTTCATATATGAGTCCACTTGGAATTCCCTGCCCTCCTTGTCTACCAAGCAAACTTCTAGTCATGCTTAAGTATTCATGCATACCTCCTTTAATGAAACCTTCCCTGATATCCCTTAGCAGGCACAAGTAATGGGTTTTCTATTGTGGTACTTTGAGTGTTAAGGCTTTTGTCACTTTGAATTATAACTGTTTCTATGTTTCCCTAGACTATAAAGTCCTAAGAACTGAGACTGCATCTTTCTTATATTTTTATTATACCTAACTCAATGCCTGTCACATAGGAACCCAATTATACAAGGCAATATTGGTGAAATCAAGTCAGTAGAGGTAAGTCCTTCCCTTCTCTATACCTAACCATACTTCTCTAATGATAATTAAATAGGAAATCACTAAATGGCCTTATCCTTACAAAACTAAGATGAGGATCATAAGAAATAAATAAAATATTGACATTTCAAACAGTATACCTAAATGGCTCCTTTTAATATTTGCATAATAGATCCTGTATGTGCCTAGCAGGGTGCTCAGCATAGTAAGTACATGACTTTATGATGGATGGAGGGGAGGATTTAATGGATCAATGAGTGACTGCTGAACTGAACTGAGAAAGGGAAACACTTAGCCACCATAAAGGAAAGGAAACATTAGTAATCAGTTTTTTAAGTAAAGATAGTATTGGTAAAGTGAAGAAATGCATTTTGTTGATTTATCTCTACCTAGAATAGTTAATGTTAAAAAATGTAATAGTATCTCCTAAATCCAGTTATTTCTACACACTGTAATTTAAAAGTATAAAAGCATATTCTTTGCACTGTTAGATCCTATTGAATTATTCTTGCAAATAGTGATGATGAAAAAGTAAATCACAAAATCCAATTTTGACAATCATCACTCCACTAGATGAAGCAAAAAATAAAATAACAAATTCAACCAAGCAAGCCACTACATATCACCAAAACCTAGTAATGCAAAAGGAACAGTGAGCAATCAAGAGTAAAATATACAAATGAAACACCGGCGGGTCCAATGCTAACAAGCCCCTTTAACTCTAAAACTAGAGAAAATATGCATATTTGATCAAAGACCTATGAATCCTGTTCCAATGAGGGAATTATAGTTTAGCATTAAGGAAATATCTCAAATCTTTTCTCACCTCACTTCCTGACATCCCCATTTACACAAACCAGCAGGGCAAAAAACATCAAAGATATTAACACAATGAGCAATATAAAGAATAAACAACAATGGGGTTCCCCAAAGGGAAGAGCCTATTTACAACATGGTTTAACATACATAAGTTAGAGACTTGGGGGGTAGAGGCTCCTGCAGCCCTGAGGGCAGATGCAGATCATTAACCACTGTCTCTGGTGTGTTCTAGGGTATAGTTGGAAGGGAAGGGCTAGAGATTTTTATTAAAAAGAAAAAAATATGGTCTTATAAAAGGCAGCTGTGTTTTGCTAACAGTGAACCTGAATTTTCGACACAGAAACATAGTGTTTAAACCCTTAATAGCTAGTTGGGAATACAAGAGTCATAAAAGCCTCTAGGATACTTAATCATAAAGGAAGATTGGCTCAGGAGCCACAGAGGACAGTCAGACAGCCAGGGAGACAGATGCTAACAGTTTCAGGTAGAAGTCCCAGAACAGTGAAAAATGGTAGCCAAAAAATAGGAATCTCTATAAACCAGCAATTTATCATCTGAAATTTAGAATTAATTTTGCCTTCCTTATTTCTTTCATCCTTTCAAGCTTCTATTCAAAAGCCTTCCCTGATGACTTATTTGTGTAATGTATTTATAGACTCCACTTTCAAGGTCTCCTCAACCCAAATCCACATTATCTATTTAACCTTATTTTCCATGATAGGTGGTCCCAGATTTGCACATAACTGAAACCACCATACCCAGAAATGCCAAGAAGCTATTGTAAAAAATTACATGATTTACAGCCTATAATAAATCTGTGGCGAGAAATACACAGGAACATTTTGAGGGAAGGGAATGGAGAAAGAAGAAAAATTAGGCAAAGCTCTTAATCAAGGCTTTCCCTATCCCAAAATGTATCCTCCTACACATTTTGGAACTCTCTCTCCCCAATTCTCACCTCCACCTCCTCCCATGATTTTCTCTGTATTACTGCCAGAAATTTCAGCTTGTACAGGTTCTTTGGAGCTAACAAGAAAGTTGTTAAAATTATAATGGTATAGCTGCCAGGATAAAGTGGCTATCTATAATTCACACATTAGTGTAAGTGAGTTAAGTCTCTTCAAATAGCAAAGAACTGTTACCCTGTCAGACTGGGGAAGGCTGAAGGTGGGAAAACACCTTTTAGAACCCTAGCAATCTCTAGTAGTATGCTATTTTAAGGAAATTAGCAGAAGGAGGCCTTGGGGAATAGAGAAACTCTCTCTTAAGGACAGAGATAGAGAAAATGAAAATATACAAAAGGGTGAAGAAAAGGTTGATGGAGAACAACAAAGCTCAACTTCCTCTATTCTCTGACTTCTAGCCCAGAATCCTCCACACCTTTCCTAAATGTCTACTCCCAGACCCTAGAGCACTGTTACTGGAATAGATGGATACTTAATTAGATTAAATACAATATTTTAGGGTGAGCCAGAAACCAAACCATCATGTATAGGATGTGTCATTTATAAACAACGGATTTGTAAATAAACCTTTGGAAAATGACATTTATAGATTGGGAACTACTTGTCCTTTTCAATATATACCTCCCACCACCACACCCTCCATACACACACACACTATAGTTAAATTCCTCTCTTCTCTCTATTTTGCAAATGTTAGATGTTTTTCTCTGTCACTATAAATTTAACTCATAAAACATCACAGCTGCCCCTTTGTTGACACAAGTTCTGCCTATTCTTTTTTTTTTGTTTCAAAATATTATGGAAGCATAAATGTCTTTGTATACATATATCAATTTTGTTATGCTTGAGTAAGAGTTATGAGTGCGCCCACGTCTTAGATAGTGTATGAGCTCATTGTATGAGTTAGGTAGGTTTTCCCCATCTCCTCCTCCACCTGCCTCCTGCTTTATTTCCCTGAGTTTTACTTCCCTCTGGGGGCATATGTGCTCAGTAGTTATTTACAGTTTAATAGTGAGTACAAATTGTGTTTGACTTTTCATTTTATAGCTACTTTACTTAGGATAATGGTCTCCAGTTCCATCCAAATTACTGCAAAAGACCTTAATTCTTTCTTCTTCACAACTTAGTAGTATTCCATAGTATACATATACCACATTTTATTAATCCATTCATGAATTGATGGGCACTTGGGTTGATTACACATCTCTGCAACTGTGAATGGTGCTGCAATAAACATTTGAATGTAGGTGTCTTTTTGATAAAATGACTTATTTTTCCTTGTGTAAAGAGCCAGTAGTGGGATTTCTGGATCAAATGATTGGTCTACTTTTAGTTCTTTGAAGAATTTACACACTGTTTTCTATAGAGGTTGTACCAATTTGCATTCCCACCAAAAGTATATATATATCTTTGTAGTCACACCAGAATCTATTGCTTTCTGAATTTTTAATAAAAACTATTCTAACTTGGGTAAGGTGATATCTCATTGTGTTTTTAATTTGCATTTCCTTGGTAACTAGTGATATTGAATAATTTTCAAATGTTTATTAGCTATTTGTCTATTTTCTTTTGAGAATCTTCTGTTCATGTTTTTTGCCCACTTTTTAAGGGTATGTTTGTTTTTTTCCCATGCTGATTTACTTGAGCTCTTTGTAGATTCTGGTTATCAGCTCTTGATCGGATAGACAGCTTGCAAATATTTTCTCCCATTGTGTAGGTTGTCTATTTGGTCTGTTGATTACTTCCTTGGCTGTGCAGAAGCTGTATAATTAATCAACTTTCATTTATCTATTTTTGTTATTGCTGTATAACTACTATTGAAGTTTTATAATAAATTCTTTGCATGGGCAGATATCTTTCTACAAGAGTTTTTTAAAATATTTTCTTCTAGAATTCTTTTGGTTTCATGCCTTACATTTAAATATTTTATCTATCTTGAATTAATTTTTGCAAGTGGTGAGAGATATGGACCCTGTTACAATCTTCTGCATGTGGTTATTCAATATTTCCAGCACCACTTATTGAATAGGGAGTCTTTTACCCAGTGTAATTGTTGTCTGCTATGTCAAAGATCAGTTGCCTATGTTGATGGCTTCATATCTGGGTTCTCTGTTCTGTTCCATTGGTCTATGTCTCTATTATTGTGCCAATACCATACTGTTTGTTTGCTTGCTTGTTTGTTATACCCTTCTAGTATAGTTGTAGTCTGGTAATGCGATGTCTCCAGATTTGCTCTTTTTGGCTTAAGATTGCTTTGGTTATTCAGGCTTTTTCTGGTTCCAAACAAAGCATGTAATTATTTTTTTCTAGATCTATGAAATATGACTTTGTATTTTGATGGGAATTGCATTGAATCTGCAAATCACCTTGAGTAGTACAGACATTCTAACAACGATTCCACCAATCTATGAGGAAGATGTATTTTTCCATTTGCTTGAGTCATCAGCCATTTCTTTCCTCAGTGTTTTGTAGTTCTTACTGTAGAGATCTTTCTAGGTACATTATTTTCTTTGTAACTAATGTTAATGATATTGAATCTTTAATTTGACTCTCATCTTGACTGTTATTAGTGTGTAGGAAAGCTACTGATTTGTGTACACTGATTTCCTAACCTGATACTTGTTGAATTTATTTACCAATTCTGGAAGTCTCTTAGTGGAGTCTTTGGGGGTTACCAAATATAAGATCATATTGTGAGCAAAAAATAAGAATTTTACCTCCTTTTTCCCAATTTGGATATACTTTATATATTTATCTTGCCTAACTGCTCTGGCTAGGACTTCTAACACTGTGTTGAATAGAAGTGGTGACAGTGGGCACTCTTTTCTTGTTCCAGTTCTTAGTGGGAATCCTTTCACCTTTTCCCCATGAAGTATTATGTTGGCTATGGGTTTGTCAAATTTGGCTTTTATAACCTTGAGATATATTCTTTCTATCCCAGTTTGTTGAAGGTTTTTATTATGAAAAGATGCTGAATTGTCAAATGCTCTTTCTGTGCCTATTGAGGTGATCACATCATCTGTCCTTTTGCTTCTCTCTATGTTGTGATCACATTTCTGTATTCATGGATGATGAACCATTCTTGCAGCACTCAGATAAAACCTACTTGGTAATAGTGGATTATTTTTGTGATGTACTGTTGAAATTGATTTGCTAGTATTTTATAGAGAATTTTTGCATCAAAATTCTTAACGGATATTTCTCTGTAGTTCTCATTTTTTGTTGTGTCTTTTCCTGGCTTTGGTATCAAAGTGATGCTTCATAGAATGAGTTCAGGAGGATTCCCTCTTCATTGATGTTATGGAATAATTTCTGAGGTAGGGGTACCAGCTCCTCCTTGTTGGTCTTGTAAAATTCAGATGTGAATCCATCTGGTCTGGGGCTTTTATTTATTGGTATATTTATTATTACTGCTTCAATCTCATTGCTCAATACTTGTCTGTTCAGGAGTTCTATTTCTTCCTGATTTAGTTTTGAAAGGTTGAATGTTTCTAGGAATTTTTTCATTTTCTCTGTATTTTCAAATTTATGTGCATATATACTTTTATATTTTTAACACATGAAATTTTGCATTTCTGGGATATCAGTTACAATATCTCCTTTTTCATTTCTGACTGAGCTTATTTGAGTCTTTTCTATTCCTGCTTAATGTACCAAGAGGTACATAAATTTCATTTATCTTCTCAAAGAACCAACTTTTTATTTCATTGATCCTTTCTTTTTTTTTTTTTGTTTCTTTTTCTTTTCATTTAGTTCTGCTGTGAACTTATTTATTTTCTTCTGTTGACTTTACAAATGGTATGTTCTTCCTTTTCTATTTCTTAAAATGTGTTATTAGATTGTTAATTTGTGATCTTTCTGTCTTTCTGATGTAGGCATTTGTGTGGCTTTTGCTGATTCCCACACATTTTAGAAGCTTGTGTCCCCTCTGTCATTCAGTTTGAGGAATCTTTTGATTTCTATCTTAATTTGTGTTAGTTTACTCTGGTGGGTATCTATTGTGTTGATCCATGCATAAGGTGGTTTGAGTATTTCTTGAAGGGAAGGTCTGTTCTTGACAAATACCCTTAGTTTTTGCTTATCTGGAAAAGTCTTTATTTCTCCTTCATATGTTAAACTTAAGTTCATGATACCAAATGATACACTGGCAGTTGTTCTATTTAAGAAGGCAGAAGATGGGAGCCCAATCCCTTCTGGATTGTAGGGTAACAGTTGAAAAGTCTGCTGTTAACCCAAAGGCTTTTCCTTTGTAAGTTGCTTGCTGTTTTACCCACACAGCTCACAAGAGTTCCTCCTTTGTGTTCCCTTTGGCCAACCTGATGACTGTGTGTCTTCATGATTGTCCCTTTGTAATGAATCTCCCAGGTGTTCATTGAGCTTCTAGTATCTGGATATCTAAATCTGTAGGAAGACCAGAGAAGATCTCTCAGTTCTTTCCTCAAATGGGTTTTCCAGGCCTTATACATTTTCTTCTTTAGCTTCAGGGATGCCTATGATTTTTTTATTTGACCATTTCACATAATACGATATTTCTTGTAGGCTTTATTCATTCCTGTTTATTTTCTGTTCTTTATTTCTGAATGAGTTAATTCAAAAGAGTTATCTTCATGCTCTAAGATTCTTTCTTCTGGTGATCTAGTTTATTCTTTTTTTATTATTCTCATAGTTTAGTTTTCTTTTTATTAAATCATAGCTGTGTACATTAGTACAATCATGGGGTACAATGTTCTGGCTTCATATACAATCTGAAACATTTTCATCAAACTGTTTAACATAGCCTTCATGGCACTTTCCAACTTATTGTATGAAGACATTTGTATTCTGCATTTAGTAAGTTTCGTCTGTACCCTTCTAAGATGCACCATAGATGTGATCCCACCAATTACCCTCCCTCCACCCATCCTCCCTCTACCCCTCTCCTCCCATACCCCTTTCCCCATATTCTTGTGCTATAATTGGGTTATAGCCTTCATATGAAAGCTATAAATTAGCTTCATTGTAGGGCTGAGTACATTGAATACTTTTTCTTCCATTCTTGAGATACTTTGCTAAGAAGAATATGTTCCAGCTCCATCCATGTAAACATGAAAGACGTAAAGTCTCCTTCTTTCCTTAAGGCTGCATAATATTCCATGGTATACATGTACCACAATTTATTAATGCATTCATGGGTCAATGGGCATTTGGGCTTCTTTCATTACTTAGCAATTATGAACTGGGCTGCAATAAACATTATGGTATAGATATCTTTGTTATAATTTGGATTTTGGTCTTCTGGGTATATACCTAGTAAAGGAATTATAGGATCAAAGGGCAGTTCTATTTTTAGATCGCTAAGTATTCTCCAAAATTCCTTCCAAAAGGAATATATTAGTTTGCATTCCCACCAGCAATGTAGAAGTGTTCCCTTTTCTCCACATCCACACCAGCATCTCTGGTTTTGGGATTTCATTCTGTGGGCTAATCTTACTGGAGTTAGATGACATCTCAAAGTAGTTTTGATTTGCATTTCTCTGATGATTAAGGATGATGAGCATTTTTTCATGTGCTTGTAGGCTGTGTGCCTGTCTTCCTTAGAGAAGTTTCTTTTCAAGTCTTTTGCCCACCCTGAGATGTGATCCCTTGTTCTTTTCTTGCTAATGCATTTGAGTTCTCTGTGTTATTAAACCTTAGTTGGAGGCATAACCTGCAAATATTTTCACCCATTCTGAGGGTTGTCTGCTTGCTATACTTACTCTGTTCTTTGCCATGCAGAAGCTTTTTAGTTTGATCAGGTTCCAGTAGTGTATTTTTGATACTGCTTCAATTGCCTGGGGAGTCCTCCTCAAAAAATATTCACCCAGGCCGATTCCTACAAGAGTTTTCCCTGCACTTTCTTCTAGTATTTTTATACTTTCATGTCTTAAGTTTAAATCTTTAATCCAGTGAGAATATATCCTAGTTAATGGTGAAAGGTGTGGATCCAGTTTCAGTCTTCTACAGGTCGCCAGCCAGTTCACCCAGCACCATTTGTTAAATAGGGAGTCTTTTTCCCACTGAATGTTTTTGATTGGCTTGTTGAAGATCAAATAGCAGTAAGTAGCTCGGTTCATCTCTCGGTTCTCTATTTGTTCCATACATCTACCTCTCTGTTTGGGGGCCAGTACGATGTTGTTTTGATCACTACTGATTTATAGTACAGTCTCAGGTCTGGAAGCGTGATTCCTCCTGCTTTGTTTTTACTTCTAAGTACTGTCTTGGCTATTTGAGTTTTTTTTTTTTTTTTTTATTCCATATAAAACGAAGTATTATTTTTTCAAGGTCTTTAAAATATGACAATGGATCTTTAATAGGAATTGCATTAAAATTATATATTGCTTTGGGTAGTATGGACATTTTAACAATGTTGATTCTTCCCAGCCATGAGCATGGTATGTTTTTACATTTGTTGACATGTTCAGCTATTTCTTTTCTTAGAGTTTCATAATTCAATTTATAGAGATCTTTCATGTCCTTTGTTAGGTAAACTCCCAAATATTTCATCTTCTTTGGCACTACTGTAAAAGGAATAGAGTACTTGACAGTTTTTTCAGCTTGGTTATTGTATATATAAAGACTACATATGTATGAGTGTTGATTTTGTAGCCTGAGACATTGCTGTATTCCTTGATCACTTCTAAAAGTTTTGTAGTAGAACCCCTGGTGTCTTCCAGATATATAATCATAACATCTGTGAAGAGTGAAAAGTATAATCTCTTCTGAGCATATGTGGATACCCTTCATCACCTTTTCTTCCCTAATTGCAATGGCTAAAACCTCCATTACAAAGTTAAAGAGCAATGGAGAAAATGGGCATCCTTGCCTGGTTCCTGATCTAAGTGGAAATGATTTCAATTTGACTCCATTTAGTACAATATTAGCTGTGGGTTTGCTGTAGATGGCCTCTATTAGTTTAAGAAATGTCCCTTCGATATCAATTTTCTTAAGTGTTCTGATCATGAAGGGCTGCTGAATATTATCAAAAGCTTTTTCTGCATCAATTGAGAGAATCATATGGTCTTTATTTTTTAATTTGTTTATGTGCTGAATTACATGTATAGATTTATGTATATTGAACCAGCCTTGAGATCCTAGGATAAAGCCCACTTGGTCGTGGTGTATAATTTGTTTGATGTGTTGCTGGATTCTGTTTGTTAGGATCTTGTTGAATATTTTTGCATCAATATTCATTAGTGATATTGGTGTATAATTTTCTTTTATTGTTGGGTCTTTTCCTGGTTTAGGGATTGAGGTGATGTTCATTTCATGGAATGTGTTGGGGAGTATTCGTTCTTTTTCTATATTTTGGAAAAGGTTGAGTAATATAGATACTAGTTCCTCTAGTATTTGGTAGATTTGGTAGAATTCTGACGTGAAGTCATCTGGTCCCGGGATTTTTTTTTTAGGGCGATTTTGTATAGTTGATGCTATTTCAGAACTTGATACAGGCCTGTTCAACATTTCCACTTCATTCTGCCTAAGTCTAGGAAGGTGGTGTGCTTCCACATATTGGTCAATTTCCTTCAGATTTTCCTATTTCTGAGAGTAAAGTTTCTTGTAATATTCGTTAAGGATTTTGTGAATTTCTGAGGAATCTGTTGTTATTTCGTCTTTACCATTTCTGAATGATGAAATTAGAGATTTTTCTGCTTTCCATTTCCTGGAATATAAATGACCATCCCTTCACCTTGAGTCTATATTTATCTTTTAAGGTAAGATGAGATTCTTATATGCAGCAGATATCTGGCCTGAGTTTTTGTATCCAGTCAGCCAGCCTGTGACTCTTTAGAGGACAATTTAAACCATTCACATTAATTAAGAAAATTAATAAGCCTTTTGAAAGTCCAGTAGACATTTTTAATCCTTTCCGCACTGTGCAGGTTGGAATTTGATTGAACGTTTCTGAGTGAGTTTACTTTTGTGGTAGAGGATTACACTGGTCATTATGGAGGATAGGTCTGAGAATATCCTGGAGAGCTGGTTTAGTTATGGCAAATTTTTTCAACATGTGGATGTCATTAAAATATTTAATTTCTCCATCGTAAATGAAACTCAGTTTAGCTGGTTACAGGATCCTGGGTTGAAAGTTATTTTGTTTTAGGAGATTAAAAATCGATGACCATCCTCTTCTAACTTGAAAGGTTTGAGCCAAAAGATCTGCAGTTATTCTCATATTCTTCCCCTGGTAGGTTATGGTTTTCTTTCGTCTGGCTGCGTTCAGGATTTTCTCCTTCATATTAACTTTAGTGAAGTTAAGTATGATGTGCCTGGGGGATATCTTATTCAGGTTGAGTCTTACTTGCGTTCTGAAACTGTCTGCTATCTGAATTTCAGAATCTCTTGGCATGTCTGGAAAGTTCTGTTTCATAATATCATGAAGAAGAGACTCTTTGTCTTGTGAGGCCACTTTATTGCTTTCAGGTATCCCTATATGGTGAATATTGGTTTTCTTCAAATTATCCCAGAGCTCTCTGAGAGAATGATCCGTTTTTGCCCTCCATTTCTCTTCCTCTTCGGATGTTTGGGAGCTTTGTCGTCAATATCAGAAATCCTTTCCTCTGCTTGCTCCATTCTGTTACTGAGGGATTCTACTGGAATTCTCAGATCTTTGAGGGCTGCAAATTTTTGTCTCAATGTGTCAAAATCTTTAGTCATTTTGTCTTTGAATTCCTTGACTTCTTGAGACAATTTTTGAAATGCTCCCTGAATTTCTAAATCCAACTTTTCCTCTATTTTATTGATCTTACTTTCAATCCAAATTCTGAATTCGGTTTCTGACGTCTCAGTCATCTGTTTATGCATAGACTCTTCAGTTTTGTCTGCCGAATGTTCCTGGGGCAGGGAGGCATTGATCTGCTCTGGTTGTTCATGTTGCAGGAGCTTTTTCACTGATTCCGCCCTATGATTATTTTGCACCATTTGGCAAGATGACCAGATAAGGATAAGTATGGTTGGGGGTTCTAGGAGTAGTGATTGGCCAATCCTTTGCATGATAGCTGGGACTGATGTCTATACCTGTTCCCCTAGAGTTTTGCCAAGGACCTGTACAGTGCTACTGCATGAGAAACTGGGGACCTTCTTGGTGTGTTGGGGTTTAGTGACTCTGTCTTGATTTTTGCTGGTCTCTGTCTTACTCTAGAGAATCAGTTACTCTGGTCTGAAGTCTGAGCTGTGGAGAAATACCGGCAGTTAAGTCACCCTGCCCCCCACAGGCAACAATTGAAAAAGGAAAATCAAATCTTCCCACTACCACACACCCAGGGTACCACTTTGGATAGTCTTCAGGTGATTGGCCCAGTTAAAGAGGTCCCAATCAATTGTCCCAGTCAGCACCAACCTCAGGTGGGAGAGTTGAAAAGATCTCCAGCAACTAGATAGCAGGGGTCTGCTGGCAACTCTAGTATAACTCTTTCCAGTGCTCCGTGAGATCAGAAAGACACCCCCAGAAAATAAATTAGTCTGAGAAGGTTGATGCCTCCTTCTACACTTTGCACCTCTGTCACACCCAGTCACTGGTAACCCCACAGGGCTGTGATCTGGTTCCCTCCAATGAGCAGATGCTCCAGGGGTTTGCGCCTGCCTGAGTCACAGGGATATCTGAGTCTCCTCAGCCAGACCACCACTCTCTGCCACTGTCTGTCACTATTCGGCAGGGGGAGGTGCGGCCTGACAACCTCAGGTGCTTGATAGGGGCTGGGGCGATTTACCCAGTTCCAGCCCTGTCCCTGATTGATATTGTTGACAGAACAACTTCAAAGAATTTGTTTCTGTCCTGGCTATTTTCCCCCTTTGTCTCAGCTTTGATCCCCGAGGGCCAGGTGCCTTTGAAGCTCAGTAAAGCATTCCTCTGGGTCAGCCCCACCCTGGGTGTCTGCTGTCTCTGCATGCGTATTCTAATCCCCGTGCTCTACCCAGGCCGATTCCACCTCAGGCTTATCCTTTACTCCAGGAGCCTGGGCTCTGTCCCAGATCTGTTCCACCAGGGGCCACCACTGGAGAAGCTGCCCAGCCTCCCTGGGTTGCCCAGAGAAACTGGGAGTGTTCCTTCAAAATATCCCCAGGGGGATGGAGCCCCCCCATCCCCATTCCCGCCACTGCCGGTGCCTTGGGGTACCACCTCTCCTTCAGCTGATTATCTTCTCCTTACTCCTGAGCTGGAAAGTCAGCACAGATCAGCAACAGTCCATGCCCCGTCTACGCCCCTCAAGAAAATACCCAAGAACCTGGACTCCATGCGGGACAGGCTTCCAGGCCTCAGAGGGAGGATGGAGGGAAGTGTCAGGAGTTCAAAATTGCAGGTAAAGAGTATATACAGTTTTATGCCTGGCAAGAGAGTGCCATGGCACCCTAGTAGGGGAAGAAGGTCCAGTTTTATAGGAGGTCTCTCCTGTGGGGTAAAATGAGAGGACATTTGAACTCTGCTCACTTGTTTGTATGGAGGTATGGAGTATACTGCAAGCCGTTCTCATGGGGGAGGGCACTCCCATCCGCTTGGCAATGGATTCTGTACCTTTTGTTTGTATCCTTGGGGTCATAGGTCTCCTCAGTAGGGTTGATGTGCGTTCTTCGACCTTCTCTTTTGGTTCAGATCTGAACCATCGGCTTTCTTGCTAAATTTCTGTCCTTTAACTCTCTTTCTGGACGGGAGTCTCTGTGGAAAGCTGGCTACAGACTGCCATCTTGGCTCTGCCCCCCGATCTAGTTTATTCTTAAAACTTTCCACTGGGTTTGTATTTCCTTATATGATTTTTTTTATTTCCAGAACTTTCATTTTTAATATGTTAAGCTCATTAGTGCATTTTTCATTCACTTCCTGAATTGTTTTTCTGGTTACTTTTAGTTGGTTTTCCATTTCTCTTGGATTTCATTGGGCTTCCTTATAGTCTATATTTGGAATTCTTTATCTGTCATTTCAATATTTTCATTTTGACTGGTATCCATTACTAGATAGTTGGTATCTCCTTTTAGGGGTGTCCTTTCACTTCAATTTTTTATACTTCTAAAGTTCTTCTGCTATTTTTCTTTTCATGTGGGGCAGCTGTTATTTCTAATTTTTGGATTTTCCTTTGTTTAAATAGGGCTTTTTTATTCTTCCTCCCTTGCTTGTAAGGGAGCATCTTTAGCATATACAGCATAAGAAACTTTAACTTTGCTTGTGGGTACTTTGATGGGAGTCTAGTTTCTGGATGGATACCTTGGTTATAGATATCCTTAGTGTGGTAGTTTTCTAAGATGCTAGTTTTTATAGGTTGTAGCAGTGGTGAGACATGTGTGTGGGCATAGTTCCTGTCTCTCTTTGATAAAAGAGGGTGGAAGTCTTTGAGAACCTTCTTATTTCCCCAGCCTTGTTTTCTTCTTAACAGTGTGAATTGTTTTGGCATATCCAGTTTAATCTCTGAGGCAATAAGTGGTGCTTGTGAGCAATAATCAATCATTCCATGTATTATTGAGTCAGTAAATGTTATTAGTAGGTGCTATTTTCTGGAAAGAACAAGCTGCAGTGTTGTTTTGGGGACTGGGGACCAGCTCTGGCCACTCGTAAGGGGCAGTCTTATGCCCCAAGTGGTGGGTGGTAACCCTGGATTTTTATTCTCCACCGCAGCAGAGGCAATGAGGTTGGTAAGGGCTGAGAAGGGTGCACCTCCCCTCAAGCTCCATGGAAGGTGGCAAGGAATCTGTTTTGGCTGTGGTCAAAGGTCCACTCTGAGCCTTCTGGGGAAAGGTACTAGAGAGGGCCTGAAGTGGTCCCACCCAACCAGTAAGTCTGCTTATAGAGGTGGAGTTCCATCTAAGATCTTACAGTCTGGCTATTGACACTCTTCTCCCACATCCTGAGCTCTGTAGTCTCGCTCCAGTATCTGCCTTCAGGTAGGAGCTCAAACTAGCTGAGCTACCTACCCAGCAATGGCAATTGTCGCTGGAAGCATCCCTGTCTGGAATACCATCTTGAAAGCGCTGAATCCTAGCCACTAGACCACCAGGGAAGGATTGGAATACCATCTTGAGATACGAATGTGGCTTTTCTGCAGAGGGAGGTGTGCTCCACTTCTAATATACTACATGGCTGAATATGCCATTATATGGACATACTAAAATATGTTTACCCATCATCAAATGGTGGAAATTTGAGCTCTTCCTACTTTTGCCTATTGTGAAAAGTTGGTGCTTTGTACCTGGGTGTCTGTGGGTATACATTTTTTTTTTTTTTGAGTACCAGTTTTCAAATCTTTTGTATATCCTAGGAATGGAATTTTGGGGTCATATAGTAACTATGTTTAACTTTTTGAGGAATCTCCCAGGTAGGTTTTATATGGCACTCTGTGTTTCAAAGCAACACTTGAAATTAAAAGGCTTCAGGACAGAATATGTCTGGTGTGATACCACACACACAGAAGTGCAAAGGAAATTAATTCTCATGATGCTTATGAAATACAAATTTCAAATAATTTTCAGCAGATTTATATGATAAGTGTTTTCTTTGTAGTTGGTCCTTCTATAACAACATATGATTCAGACAATTTCTAAATCTGGTTCTCAAATTTGCCTAAAGACATATGACTATTTTCATCGAAATCATTTCCTAATATTAACATTTCTTTCACAATCTGCACTTTCACATTTTAAAAATTCCACTTTTATCCACTGATCCATGTTGACTTCAATTTAAAAAAAAACAAAACAGAAACAAAAAGCATAGGACTGATTCCAATCCGTAATTATGTATACTAACTTTGTGTATTCAAATATTTGGGGGGAGTAGAGTTTTGCTGTAGCTCTGAAAAGAATTCAGCAACACATTTTCGGGCATGCCTGAGCACTGTACCGGTAATTCACTCAGTCTGGCTGACATTTTGTTACCCACTCACTCTTTACTTCAGCAATAATATGTATGAATTTACAAGTGATACACTAGCCCTTTTTGCTAACCAATGCTAAAACAAGTAACAAAACTATTCAAACTTATCTAATTCCAGTAGTATGCATACTACCAGTAGCATGAACATCATACTTGAGAAAACATTGATCTAATAGGAGCTATTTTGTAAAAAGCTGTACATGCTATGCTCACATGATTTTATTTACCAAAGAAACAAGAAGTTTCTAGCTCTAATAGGAGCAATTTTGTAAAAAGCTGTACATGCTATGCTCACATATTTTATTTGCCAAAGAAACAAGAAGTTTCTATCTCACCTGAAAAATGACAAAGAAAAAGTATAGACTCATCTCACACACACACACACACACACACACAAAAACCTAGAGCAAGAGTTTCTAATAAATCAGAAGACTCACTCATGCCTCTTGATTTCTAAGAGAAAGGTTAAGTCTTTGGTGGGCATCTCATGGAATCCAAGACAAGGGCATTATGGAGGACTCACAGTCACTTGTACTTGGCAACATCTTCCACTGGGAGATGCACTCATCCTATCATTTGACAGGATACTTTTCATTCAAAGAGGAAGCATTACTAATTTGAACAGTATGCTACATTTCTTCCTATAGTCAACCGAGTATATCATTCCTTAGAATCTCCTAAACCCACTGATACACTCTCTAATGGCAAACAAGAGATACATAAATCATTACCCCTTTTTCAATGCAGAGACTATCATACAATCTTTCTATCTACTCTAGTTCTGAGGTGAAAAATAGTTCACCATTTTTCAAATGCAAGCATCCATTAATAAAAACAAAAATAGAAAATACTTAAAAATCTATGATTTAATAATAATGAATTAAAAAATAAAATAATGATAGTAATCGAAAAAATAATAATAAAAAATAAATAAATAAAAATAGAATGTTCTAGCAGATTATGTTATTAGCACTATATTTCACATATAACTGGAGATGGATTTCAATTAAAAAAATAAAACAAATGAACAAAAATCTTTCCTCAAGCAAAATATTTTAGAAATCAGTCTAACACATAATATAATAGTTTAAGAATTTACTAATAAATATAAAGAATGAATATGATAATATATTAAAAGTGCCTAACACAAGGCCCATTTGTGTCACAGCCATTTAAAAAAATGGCAACTTATTCCATTCAATATCAGGTGGCTTTGCTTGAAACTAATCCATAAATCCTTGGGCCACAATTTATAATTATCTCAGCTTCTATAACCTTCCTGGTTTCCCTATTTTAGCACCCAGCACATTCAGGCCCTTCTAATAATTCTGTGTATTTATATATGTGTTTTATTAGAGTGTAAAAACCCCTGAAGGCACTTCAAAGCTTTTAAAATAGAATGTAATTACAAATTAAAATCATGAAATAGAAAACTATTTAATAAACACAAATCATATCACCCTAATTTTGTATGGTACTCTACTAATTAAAAAATACTTTCATATGCTCGATTTCATTAATTTATGATCCTTCATATCTCTGCCTCACCAAGAAAGAAATTGAAACCCAGGGAGGCCAAGTGATAGGTCAGTAGAGGAAGTCTGGGATTAGAATATAAGGAGGTAGAGAAGGGAAGAAGGGTAAGAACTTACAGGAAGGTTTAAGGGTGTGGAAGTAGAGGAGAGACAGCTACACAGGTAGACAGAGACCATAAACACCACAAAGGTAAGCTTTATGGTATTTTAACACATTCCCCTAAAGGATATTTGAAATGTGTTGTCTCAATTTTTTTCAACTATAGAAACAATGTTATTCTACCTTAAGGACTACCTTATTGGGAGGCTGAGGTGAGTGAAATGCTTGAGCTCAGGAGTTCGAGACCAGCCTGAGTAAGAGTGATACCCCATCTCTACTAAAAATAGTAAAATTACGTAGGTGTTGGAGTGGGTGCCTGTAGTCCCAGTGACTCAAGGGCCTGTGACAGGAGGATCACTTGAACCCAGGAGTTTGAGGTTGATGTGAGCTACAATGACACCATTGCAGTCTACCCAGGGCAACAGAGTGAAACGTGGTCCAAAAAAAAAAAAAAAATTACCTTATTGTGTTCATAATGTTAGGTCCGTTAAAAAATGAGAATCTCCTTGCAAATGGCACATGGTAGCTCATAGAAATCTTTAATTGGTTGCATCTGTCTGGATCTAATCAGGAGAGAGAAACCACACATCAATTTGAACTGAAAGAGTTGCACATAAGGAATTATTAACCATAACAGGAAATTGGAATAACAGGGAATTGGAGTGATGAGAAATTGGCTAGTAATTAGTACAGAGAATTCTAAAAATACAAGAATCACACATATCAGGAGGAACCACTACCACTAGTGCTGAGATAGAACACCCAAGGAAGTGCTGAGATCCAGACCTCATTAGAGAGGACACAATTGTGGCTCAGTGCAGGGCAGAAAAGCTGCTGTAGTGCTCATCCTATTCAATGTTCCAGAAACCTACCCTTTGGAACATGCCCCAAATCCACCTTTAGAAAGTGTTCTCCCAGAAGCACTCTGTTACAAAATTTTCTCTAGTAGCACCAGAAAAAGCTACTGATCACTGGGTGAAGACGCTGAGCAATAGTCAAGATGCCCAAAAAATGCCCTGCTGAGCAAGCACATAGAAACCTGGAAGCAAAACCCTTCCTTCCTGACATGTCTTTTCACAACCTTCTACTAACAAAAATTTACTGCCAGATGGCAACAAAAACCACTCTTCAGAGAGTTCAGGTCCATTTTCACAGAGCCGGGAGGAAAAGGGTGAATCTGAAGCAGAGGGGCAATAAATCAATAACTAGCACATTGTTTAATAAATACTGTTTTAAGAAAGGCCAAAATATAGCCCAGCTAGATAAAATACTTGTTTTACCAATCTACTTAATGGATGAATTTGCTAGGATAATAATTGTGTAGCTATGTTATTTTGATTCTATTACTTCGTATTACATCAGTCATTCCTCAAAATAACTATTTTACATGTTAAAGCATCATTCACCATCAGAGTATTTTGATAGCTGATAACTGATTTTATACTTGCAAGGTGGCAAGTGTTAACCCCCCCATTGTATGGACAGGAACATAAACTACAAACATCAAAGATTAATCAGTTAACCTAAGTTCATGCAGGTATTTGACATTGCCCTCCCCCCAATACAGACCATTCTCTAGATTCTTGAGTTCATTAATCTATTTGTCCAGATAAATTCAATGGAGGAAACTTTATAGGCTAGAACCCTACCAAAGAATCCTAAACTATCACTGGGAATTATGAATGGGGTAAGGCTACCTTCTCTCCTTCTCCAACTTCCTAAAAATGCTACAAGGTAAATTTAATTTCAATTTACTTCAATTAAAAGTATATTTGGAGAATCTTGCAACATTCAAAGATTATAGCCAACAATGCAATATATCTTTTTGAAAAAAAAGAGTGGAAATTTATCATTGGCTAGAGGTAAATATAAAACTAAAGATATATTCACTTCAATAGCTTTCAAAGGAGTGTTTTCCCATGCTTTTGGATGCTGTGGACCAGTGAAATTTCAAAAACATTTGGGGGGTACTAATAGGAAATAAATCCTATTAGTAATTATCCGAATTTATTTTGCAAAGTAAGGACATTTTAAAAGGTAATCTTTTATCCACAATCTCAAAATCCAAACGTTTGGAAGTCAAATGTTCCTTGTTTTCTTGCCTGTAACTCATCTGACAGCAAAATCTGAACTGATCTATACTCATCTGGCAGTAAAGCCTGACCTGAACTGACATGAGGCTATTCACAGGCTTTTTCTCTCACTCAATATAAATATTCTTACATTTAACTGCAGAAATATTATTATTACTATAACTGATTACGAGGTATCACCCCAAACCCTGCTGGGATTATATAATACAGGATATATGGTGCTACTGCCTTTCTAAAATCCAGAAAGAAACTAAATTCTGAAGCATATATTTTATCAAGGGTTTCAGATAAGGGTATAGATTCACAAGCCCTGATTGCCATTTTTTTATTAAAGATAATGCAAAAGTTCATTTTACCAAACAAAGAGTATAAAGGAAAATTCCGAATAAAGGAGGGCCTTTCATAAGAATACAGTTAGCTCTCTAGGAGAAAATCTCTAAATTGTTGTTTTTCACTGCAGACATACAACAATATCCATAACAAACCAGTTTCCATGAGCTAATTGGTATGTGAGAACCACTTCCATTGAAAAACAGTCCATGCAGATGTCTTCATACTCAAAAGATGACCTTTAGAATCTTTATGTAGTCTGGGGCAGGACTGTCACTATATGGCAGGAATGAGGCAAGGTATTGTGAGGCTCCTAAAAGCCATAGATAGATGATATTTAAATAGCAAAAGAGTTAGTGGTCATGTAAAATCCATCAAACAGCAGAATTTTAAATTTTATTCTTTTTTAACTGCCTTTAGTGAACAAATAAGAAGGTACTTAGAACTCTGGTCAAAATCTAACTGAAAAGGTTATTTGATACTTTTAAGAACTATCACAAATGAATGAACATGAATGTAAAGAATAAATCTAGAAAATCTAAAGATGTATTGCTAGAATATCAGGCAAGCTGGAAGGAAAGAATACCAGTAAACCACCATGTTGCATAAGAATCTTACGGCCTTCTCAGATTGCTTATTTCTGAACACTGCCTATTATCTGAACAGTTTGATGTATTAACAAAGTACACTTCCTGGATATGTCCAATTCAATCCCAGCAGATGCTAATGAATCATGTGCCCTACACTTTAAGAGAAATAATTTAATCTTTCCTATAAAGACCACTGTCAGCAAGTATTAACACAATAAAGGATTCAGATTGACAGCATATAAGGAATCTCTACTTTGCATATCTCACTGGGATGCAGGAAATAGATAGCTAGATAGAAACACGTCATTCTCCTCATGGGCTTCATGGTTTAGTCAGAAGAAACTATTAAAATATAATTATTACACAAGGTGCTGTTAGGATAGATGTGCAATAAAATGCCATTGGATGGAATATCCTGTAATTCTGTTGCAGGTAGGGTTCTTAGTGCTAAGATCTAGTAAAAACAAGGGAACAAAGGAGGGTTTAAATTAAGGCCTTCAGAAGCCTTAATTACAGAAAAGGCTATTGTTCCTACACTCTCACATGTATTTCAAAATATTAATAATTCTAAATGGTGAACTAGTTCAACAAAGATCTAATTTCTTTGATAATGATAAATCTGATGCTCTTTTTTTCTCCTCATTGTTTAGCACCTCTGTCTGGTTGGTGCTATAAGTATGTGCTTGATCTACCTTCTGAGTAATCAAAAACAATCACAAAAATATGAAAGAATGTGCCACATTTGGGCAAGGGAAAATAATGTGTACACTAATAGCGTAGAGTACCAAAAGAAAAAGTGGCAGAAGTGGGGCTAAAAAGGCAATTCGGGAGCCCAGTTTGAGGTACTTTCCATGCTATGCTAATGAAATCACTTTTTGATTGTTGCTAACCCTAAATAAAAAGGAATAGTTACTGTGCAATAAGCTTTAAAATTACTTCTATTAAAAATGATTATTACCAGAAAGCAGTAATGGTTCTATCAATTATACCATAATTATTTAAAATCATCTTATTTCCAGCTGCCTCATTTTTAATACCTTGTTTCTGTAACACAGGTCAAAAACAAATCAACAACAATAATAAACCAGGTAGGGCAACTATATCCCCTTCCTTGTGGCCTTCTCCAGTATCCTGGGAGCTAACCCTCAATCCCTGCCAAGACAGTTTTTGTGCCCTTCTTTGAAGAGGCTGGAGGTAGGTTCACCCAACCTAACCGTACCAAGCCTTGCACCACTACCTTTCTCTGCTGTCGCAGAGAATAAGGAATCCCCTGGGAGCTCGGGGGGGGGGGCACCCACTGCCTGGGGGATTTGAGTCCATTTCCCAAGGAACTAGAGCTGATTACAGGTCGCAAAGAACAATACTGCAGCAGGCTTTTTCCTGAAAGTACAACTTAATGACAGGGAGAACAATTTGTACAGTCCATTACAGCTTCTACTCAATCAAATAGGCTGAGTAGCTGATTCTTACCTATAAGTACCACCTACCATCTCAGAGATTAAGCGGGACATCTCAATACAATTCATACTACTTGCAGTAGGGGGAAGATAGCAGACTAGAATCAGTCTATGGATACACAACCCCAAGGAAAGGATCAAAAGTTTCAGGCAGCCCAAGCTGTGAGGGGACTCCCTCCACCACTATAGACATATGGACTACTGGGGAGCTTCTCAGCATCTGTGCAAAGATATTTCCCTTGAGAAGAGGTGTAGCAGGGATATGAGGGTTGCAGATCCTAGGTTTCTGCAACTGACACCATTCTGAATTCTCAGGTGCATGGCATCACGTATGCTCAGAACTAAGCTTTGCAGCAGTACCCTTTACATCACCTTTGCCAAGCTAAGAGGAGACCAGACAGAAAGGACACTCCCCCATCCTGTGTCTTGTGACTGGGAGCCAAGTTCCCCAAACATACACAAATCCAAGCATGGGATCTCAGCAAAGGAGGAGCCTCAGGTGCCATAGGCATAAGTTGGGAAACCTTAGGCAACTGCCTCAGTGGAACCTAAGCAGGGAAAGAATTCTGGCCTGCCAGTACCCCAGGCCAACCCAAGTGGGCATCAGTAGTCCCCATACTGGCAGAATAGCCCCCTAACCTGTGCTGCTCTTCTCCCATAATCCACAAGTCCAGCTCACTGTGCCCTGGCCCAGGACTTGACCCCTGTGGCTCTAGGGCTCCCACCAAGTCTACAATACCATCCCTAAGATTTCAGCAATGTACCTTGGCCCCAAGACCAAACTCTGAGTCTCTACCACTGGCACTGGCTGGCAGAACCAACCCAAGGTCCAATGCTCCAACAGGGATCACTGAGCATCAAGCCACCATTACACTTGCACCTGATTCAAGCAAACACCCACAACCTAGTCACCCATAACCACTGCCCAATAGTCTTACCCAGCTGCCAGTGTCAAGTCCACTGGGAGACCCTATGCAGAGCAATCCCCCCACAACATCAGCCTCTATGGAAAGGGTCTTACCAAGCCCCCAAGTTGAATTTACAACAGTGAGCCAGGGAACAACCATCCCACCCACCCTACAAGATGATCCAGCACTAGTTTAAACTGAGAAAACTATAGTGAAATGGAACAAAATAGAATTGCAACACTATAGGTCCTCAGTGTGCCCCTGCCAGGTCAGTATTCCAGAGTAGAACACAAAAGTGCCATTTAGGGTCCTCCCCTTCTTTTAGCTAAGCAGGATAATTCTCAGCAAAATGGAATAGTTGCCCTACAAACCTATTATCCCAGAGTTGAGAAGAGAGGACTCAGATGAGAAGAAAGCAGCAAAAGAATCCTGGAAACATGAAAAAACGAAACAGTTCTTTACGCCCAAGGGATAAAAATAGAGCTATAGCAAGGCACTCCAGCAAAAAAGGAATTTGTCAAAATGACAGATATGGAATTCAGAATGGGGGGGGCAAATAAGATAAATGGCATTAAAGAGAACATTGAAAACCAATAAAAAGAAGTCAAAATTATCAACAAATCAACAAAAAGTTGCTAATGAGATAGACAACATAAAGGATATAACAGAACCTAAACAAATTAAAGAGTTTAAAACACAGCATAAACCTTCAACAACAGACTAATTCAAGCAGAAGAAAGAATCTCAGAGTTGAAGACCAGGCTCTTGAACTAACTCAGTCATTCAAAAAGGCAAAAAAAAAAAAAAAAAAGAATAAAAAAGACTAAGCAATCACTTAAGAGAACTATGGGATTATGTGAAGTGAATTAACATATGAATTACAAGTATCCCAGAGGGAAAAGAAGAGAAAAAGCATGGAAAGCCTATTGAAGGGAATTATTGAGGAAAACTTTCTTGGTATTGCCAGAGATTCAAACATGCACAAATGAGATAGTCATTGAACACCAGGAAGATACATACTAAATAGGACATCTCCAAGACACATATTAATAAACCTGGCTAAAGTAAAAACGAAGGAGAACATTCTATAAGCAGTAAGATGAAATCAACAACTAAGTAACAATGCAGACTACCTGGTGGAGACCTTACAAGCCACAATGCATTGGGACCCCACTTCAGTTTTCCTAAACAGAACAATAGCCAGCCCATAACTTTGTATCCTGAAAACTAAATTTCATAATTGATGGAGAAATAAAGTCTTTTCTAACAAAGTAATTTGTCATGACTCAACTTGCCCTACAAGAAATACTCCAAATTGCATAATACCAGGAACTACACAATAGATACCCACCAGTGTAAAATCACCCTAAAGCTAAAGCAAAGCTCACAACTAGTATAAAACACTAACACCAAGAGGGAAAACAAAGCAATAAGGTACTACCCAGTACAATGAACAGAATACCAGCCCACATAACAATTGTATTAGTCAGCATTAATAGTCTGAATGCTCCACTCAAAAGACAGGCTAGTTGAATAGATTAAAAATTACAACCCAAGTATTTTCTATCTCCAGACAAGAACACACAAGGACTTATACAGAATAAAGGCAAAAGGATGGAAAATTATTATACACACACACACATACAAGAGAGAAAACAGAGGCAGTCATTCTCATATCAAATAAAATTGATTTAAAATTGGCAATAGTAAATAAAAACAAAATGGTCACTATATAATGTTAAAAGGAGCAATTCAACAAGAAGATATAACAATCCTAAATATATATACACCTAACACAGGTGCTACCAGATACATAAAGCTAATTCTACTAGATCAAAGCAAAGAGATAATGTCATTATAATTACCAAGCACATGAACACCCTACAGACAGAGATGGATAGATCATCGAAGCAGAAAATAAACAAAAACTGGACTTAAATGGGACTCCAGAAAAAATGGGCCCAAAAGACATCTACAGAATTCTACCTAAAAGCTACTGAATACAAGGGCTATTTGGGAGGGATCCGGCCATGTTTGTCTCTATTTTTCAAATTATATAGCTGCATACTTTCCAGACATCTCTGTATACATTATTCTCACCAGTACATGGGACATTGTCCTAGCCTGATCATAAGTTAGGCCACAAAACATGGCTCTACAAATTCAAAAAAGCAGATATCATATCATGTCTATTCTCAGATCATCGTAGAATGAAACTAGAAACCAATTACAAAATAAACACTCAAATCTACAAAAGTCATAGAAATAACATCGTGCTGAATGATTATTGGGTCATTAATGAAATTAAGGAAATAAAAATATTCCTTGAACTAGACAGCAATGGGAACACAAGCTATCAAAATAGTTGGGATTCACCAAAACTAGTCATAAGGGGAAATTCATACATAGCATTAAATTCCTACATCAAAAAGACAGAGAAATCACCAATTAACAACCTAATACCAAATCTCAAGGAACTAGAAAGGGAAGAGCAAACCAAACCCAAAGACAGCAGAAGAAAAGAAATAACAAAAGTCAAAAAAGAACTAAAGGAAAGAGAAACTAAAAAAAAAAAAAAAATATACAAAGAATTGATCAGGCAAAACTTGATTATTTGAAAAGAAACAAAATTGATAGAGTACTATCCAGATTAATCAGAAATAGCAAAGAAAGGACTCAAATAATCTCCATCATAAGTGAAAAATGTCATCACAACAGATACCGCAGGAACACAAGATATCACCCATAGAATACTACAAAAACCTCTATGTACACCAACTAGAAAACATGGAAGAAATGGATAAATTCCTGGAAACAGAAACCTCCCAAGTCTGAATGAGGAAGAAATAGATTCCTGAATAGAGCAATAATAAGCAGCAAGATGGAAGCATTAATAAAACATCTCCCGAGAACAATGAAAAAAGGGCCTAATGGATTTACAGCATAATTATACCTAAAAAGGGTTGGTAACCATACCACAGAAATTATACTAGAACATCAACAAGAGGAGTCCTCTCCAACTCATTCCATGAAGTTGGTATCACCTTTTTTTTATTATTAAGTCATCTATACATAGATCATTAATACATTTATGCCATTATGGGATTCAATGTGTTGATTATTTGTACAAATTAGAGTGCTTACATCCTACTACTTGACATAGCCTTCACCTCATTTACCAATTAGTGTTAAGACATTTGTGTTCTACACCTGATAAATCCAACTTGTACTTGCAATATGCTCCATAGGTGTGGTCCCCCTATTAACCCTACCTCTATTGACCCGCCGCCCTGCATTCCCCTCCCCCCTGTCCTCCTTCACCCTAGGCTATAGTTGTGATTCATCTTTCATATGAAAGTGTGAGTAATTACAAATTGGTTTCATAGTAGTACTGAGTACATTGGATACTTTTTTTCCATTCCTGAGATACTTTACTAAGAAGAATATTTTCCAGCTCCATCCATGTAAACATAAAAGAGGTAAAGTCTCCATTTTTTTTAATGCTGCATGGTATTCCATGGTATACATATACCATAATTTATTAATCCA
>CAUYON010111140.1:0-12627 GCA_963573935.1 Arctocebus calabarensis | reverse complement strand
TTTTTTGAGACAGAGCCTCAAACTGTCACCCTGGATAGAGTGCTGTGGCATCACAGCTCACAGCAACCTCCGATTCCTGGGCTTAAGCGAGTCTCCTGCCTCTTTCTCCCAAGTAGCTGGGACTACAGGCGCCCGCCACAACGCCCGGCCATTTTTTGGTTGCAGCCATCATTGTTGTTTGGCGGGCCCGGGCTGGATTTGAACCCACCAGCTCAGGTGTACATGGCTGGCGCCTTAGCCTGTTGAGCCACAGGCGCTGAGCCAGAACATTTTTCTTAAGCCAAATACTTTGTCAGTAAAATTTAACACTGGTTCAATATTCTATTTTAAGTCTGTGACAGAGATAGGTGAGGAGACAGTTTTTCATTCAGTGATCCAATGAACTCACCATGGAATAAGAAGTTATTATTAGTAGTATGTTTTACAAAACATATGTTTGAGTTCAGCGCCCATACATAGCACAGTGGTTACAGTGCTAGCCACATGCACCAAGGCTGGCGGGTTTCTCATTAATTAATTACTAAACAACAATGACAACTGCAACAAGAAAATAGCTGGGCATTGTGGTAGGCGCCTGTAGTCCCAGCTAGTTGGGAGGCTGAGGCAAGAGAATCACTTAAGCCCAAGAGTTTGAGGTTGCTGTGAGCTGTGATGGCCATTGCACTCTACCGAGGGCGATGTAGTGAGACTCTTGTCTCAAACCCCCCCAAAACAAAAAACCCCATATGTTTGAAAGTAAAAAATGAACCAATAAAAATAACTGAAGTCATACAATCTAATGTAGAATACAGAGTAAGACAGACTGTATTCAAGCATAATTTATAAAATATTAAAAATATAGCTCATGTAAATATAAAATGAAAATCTAAGATTCTATTTAAGTAATTAATTAATGAGAAACTCAGCAAGATGTTGACTTCAAAGGAGAACTAGTAAGATATTAAGCTTCAAAGGAAAATTTGAGATCACAGATGATGACATGAATTTGCTAAAGGATGCCAAACTGGTTAACTAGTTAATATCATATAGGATAAAGCGCAGTTACTGGTGTATCTTATTTTTTACCTGGTAAAAAAGAACTGACCACTTATATTTCTACTGGGAAACATTCCTTTGCATTGCTACTAACAAGAATCCCTTGCATGATCATCAGTTTTCTACAAGTGTCTTCTACAGTGCTGTAGAGCAGCCCAGTCAACAGGAAACGCATTGAAGGTACACAATGTATAGAATGAGATAGCCTCTGAGGGTTGTCTAGACAGCACCCCACTAAAAGGATACCCTGGGGTGGCGCCTGTGGCTCAGCGAGTAGGGCGCCAGCCCCATATACCGAAGGTGGCGGGTCCAAACCTGGCCTCAGCCAAACTGCAAAACAGAAAACTAGCCGGGTGTTGTGGCAGGCACCTGTGGTCCCAGCTACTGGGGAGGCTGAAGCAAGAGAATCACCTAAGCCCAGGACTTGGAGGCTGCTGTGAGCTGTATGACGCCACAGCACTCTACGAAGGGCAATAAAGTGAGACTCTGTCTCTACAAACAAAAATAAATAAATAAATAAATAAATAAAAGGATACCCTGTAATTTCCTTTGTCCATTTACTAGTTTTGGACAATTTTTCCTGACATCACCAAAGTAAAAAAATATATGTATATGTTGTCGGGGTTCAGAAAACAATTCTCCAAAATGAAGTCCTCAGAAGCTTTTCTCTGATCTTTTCCTACCCTCCTATCCTTCAGTCCCATTTTCCCTGAGGCTAGATAAAGGAAATAGAATCTCCCTTCCCAAGGCAGGTCATAGGAACCAGAACCCCTTTCCCCAAAGCCAACCATAAAACCTAAAAATATTACTCTAACTTTCCCTTCACCGTTCTGTGCAAAAACTGGCCACAAGGACATTAATTGACCCACTTTGTTTAACTATACGTCTTAACCCCCCCATTCCAGAGAGAGTCCTGCCTTATACCCAGAAGGAAGACAGGCCTTCTTAGAGCAGCCTCAAAGAAGACAGGCCTTGCTGAGTTTCCATACTCAGTCTATTAGCATTAGATCATACTTTTTTTTTTTTTTTTGAGACAGAGTCTCACTATGTCGCCCTTGGTAGAGTGCTGTGGCATCACAGCTCACAGCAACCTAAAACTCTTGGACTTAAGTGATTCTCTTGCCTCTGCCTCCCAACTAGCTGGGACTACAGGTACCCGCCGCAACGCCTGGCTCTTTTTGTTGCAGTTGTCATTGTTTAGCTAGCTGGGTTCAAACCTGCCACCCTCAGTGTATGTGGCTGGCGCCGTAACCACTGTGCTATGGGCACCAAGCCTAAATCACAACCTTTTTGTGCCATCATATTTCTTTCTCCATTATTGTTCATACATTTAAGCATAAAAATGGAGAGTTTCCCCAATATCTTTTGGAGAAATTCTGAAGGCTCCTGTCTATACATGTGAAATAAATTTGTATGCCTTTTCTCCTTCAGTCTACCTTTTGCAAGGTGATTTTTCAGCAAGCCTTTAGAGGGCCAAAGGGACCTTTTCCCATTGGCGCCTAAAGTTTCACTCCTAATGTGTATACAAATACCGAGGGTCCTGAAAACAAATGTATACACATTTTAAGAAAGGAAAAACTGTATTACAATTGTAATACTGAACATGTACTGATAACAAAAGATGAATATGTCACATTGAGCACCTCCTGCAAACATAATTGCAGAAGCCAAATGTGACTTGAGAATTATAAATTTAATAGTTTTTTTCCTGGGCCAGGTGTGGCGGCTAATGACCCTAATCCTAGCACTCTGGGAGGCTAAGGCGGGTGGATTGCCTGAGCTCACGGGTTTGAGACCAGCCTGAGCAAGAGAAAGACCCTGTCTCTAAAACTAGCTGGTCGTTGTGGCTGGCGCCTGTAGTCCCAGCTACTTGGGAGGCTGAGGCAAGAGAATCGCTTGAATCCAGGAATTGGAGGTTGCTGTGAGCTATGACGCCACGGCACTGTATCCTGGGTGAGAAAGTTAAACTCTGTCTCAAATTAAAAAAAAGTAGTTTTTTCCTTTCTTAAAATGTGCATTGGGCGGCACCTGTGGCTCATTGAGTAGGGCGCCGGCCCCATATGCCAAAGGTGGCGGGTTCAAGCCCAGCCTCGGCCGAATTGCAAAACAGAAAAATAGCTGGGTGTTGTGGTGGGCGTCTGTAGTCCCAGCTACTGGGGAGGCTGAGGCAAGAAAAATCGCCTAAGCCCAGGAGATGGAGGTTGCTGTGAGCTGTGTGACACCACAGCACTCTACTGAGGGCGATAAAGTGAGACTCTGTCTCTACAAAAACAAAAACAAAAAAACCGTGCATACATTTTGGAACCCTCTGAATATATAATTTTTATCCATATAAAAATTTATTTTGCAAGGGGGGGATGGTGGATATGGAGAGGTATAGGTTGGCTAAAATTGCCTTTAATGAATGGTATATTTGCTGAAACAATGACATGATTTCAAAGTTTATGGAGAGCTGAGCTTAACAAAAAAAATTGTCTAAATAATACAAACTGTAGTTCCCACACTGTCCAAAGCAGGCCCCTATCTTTGCTGAGTGAAAATATTTTGCAAGAAAGCCTGCTACAGAAGAACCTAGGAAGTTGATTTTTAACTACTTTTTAAGGCTGCACAAGTTTAGCCCTTATATGGGTGTGTTCGCATGCGGTTAGACTGAGGTCCGGCTCAGGGTAGCGAGAGGAAGCAAGCGAGGATGCAGGGTGGAGCCGTGGGCGCCTCTGCTTTGGATAGCCCCACAGACATCACCAGCTCAAAACCCGCAGACGGGATCTTACTTCTCTTTCCTTCTCTCTCACATTCTAGCAGTCATAAAATCCGGTGGATTCTATTCAGTGCCCTGCTCCTCCAGTGCGAGTCTTCTACCACTTGGTTCCAGGCTGGGCTCCTGGCCTCTCCTGCCCCATGCCACTCCCACGGGCCAGGCGTACAGCGCCTTCCCCGAAGTGACTCCCGGCTCAAAGCCCTGCTACAGCTTCTCAGCGTCTCCTTTACCTGGTTTAGAAGAACGTACTGACCTCGGCAGCTTAAACTCTTCTCTCCAGCCATCTGTTCTCGCCCTACGGTCTCCCTCTCCATTTCTAGAGCTGTCAGGCTCATCTGGCCGCTGAGATTCCTCACCTTCTCTCTCTCAGGTCTCGGTTCACTCTCTCCCCGACGGCCTAGGCTGGGGACTCCTGCCGGCCGCTCCCTTCAGCACGGCTCTACTTTCCTGAGGGCTGTCGCCTGGGGTGGCCTAGGTGCACCGTCCTCCCACCTCCCCCTGGAGCCGCGGCCACCCCCTCTGGCTCTTTTGCATCCTTGCTCCTTCTGCCTCCGTCTCTCTTCCTTCACCTCCCCCGGGGGTGCCTCCCCGAGCCCCGGATCGGCTCGGATCCCCCGTGCGGGCGACACCTCCTCCCTAGCACAGCCCGGGTCTCTGTTCGGCTGTGTCATTATCGGATCAATGTCTTTCTCCCCTTGGGAAGGGAAGCGGCGAGAGGGCCGGGCCGTGTCTCTGCTCCCGCTGCGCGCCGGGCCCGCGGCAGGTGCTCGCAGCGAGCGAACGAGGGTCCGCCCGGGCCGCGGAGTGGGTGTGGGGGGCAGGGCCGGAGCCCCGCGGCCGCCAGGGGACCCCGCGCGGCGCCGGAAGCAGCCGGCAGCTCCCCTCCCCGCCGCGCCCGCCGCCTTATCTCGGCGACTCCAGGGCCGCAGGAGGAGTCGCGGGCGCTCCGGGAGGGACCGGCGACATGGGCTGGGGGCCCCGGGCCGCGGCGTCCCCGCCTGGCCGCCTGCTGCCGCTCCTGCTGCTGCTCGGCCTGACCCGCGGCGTGGCCGGAGCGCCGCGCGCCGACGGTGAGTGCGCGCGGGTGCCCTGCGGGGCCCGGGCTGGGTCCTCGAGGACGCGCGGCGCGCCCGGGACGCTTCGCTTCCCCGCCCCTGGGCCGGGCGGGCGCGGAGGCCGGACGTGGAGCGCAGGTGCGGCGCGCTCCGGCCGTTTGGGATCAGCAAGGCGGAGCTGAGCGAGTGGCGGCCCCCCGCCCGGCCCGGCCCTGGGACCCGATTCCGGGCGGCCTGGGCTGCGTTCCCGAGACCCACGGCCTGGGAGACGCGTGGCGAGGTGGGGGCGGGGCGCAGGCACCGGCCTGGGGACAGCGAGGGGACCGGCGGGGAGGGGCGTTCCGCGGCACTGTCACGCTTCCGGCGGTGTGGTGGCTTCTGCCACGACAAATTCTTGAACCGAAGCAATTCTCTTTCTACTTTGAAGTTTTTCACCGTGATGAAGAACTGGTGGCTAAATACGGTGAGAAGTGCAAGGAAGTTTATGGGAATAAAAAGTTGTTTTTTCACTCATTCATTCAATAGACGGCTCTTTATAGCTTCCCTGAGCGGGACGGAGCAGGCAGGGCTGGCCCTCGTGGGCTTAGTATGGAGGAGACAGACAAGCAAATGAGTCATTTGCAGGCAATACTGGTTTTTTCCTTCTCTGCAAAACACAATGTTGAACGTGGTAGAAGGTCCAGACATGTAGGGGAGGTGACATTCACCCAAATTAGTAACTGTAATAAAAGGCAGAATGCCCTAAGTGCTCTGAGAAGGTGTGAGTGGTCAGAGGAGGGAAAGTTTGCTTCTAGCTGGGAGAGTGGGAGGTGTCATGGATAAAGTGACCCTTGAGCTGGGACAAAAAGGATGGGTTCTGTTTGGATATGGAAAGACGAGAACAAGGCATCCCAGCTCCTAACAGAAGGCAAGTCAGCTTTCGCAAAGGCACGAAGAATGATTGAAATCTAGCCAGAGGGACATCATGGAGAAGCTGGGCCAAGGGCGGAGGTCAGAGTGAACTTAGCCATCCCTGGGTTGTGGGAAGCCACTGGAAACCATTGAAGGATTTTGTACAAGGAATAATATGAAAAGTGGGTCTAAAGGACACTCCAGCTTCCTTAATAAACCCAAATACTGATCCTCAAGTGGAAGGCAATTTCCATGTGAGGAGATGCAAGGGGCTTCGACTTCAGATTTCTGCCCCTGTAAATTCTCTTTGCCTTGGTCCTTTTATTTATATATAAAATAAAGCCGTGGCCACCTCTCTGACTCCCTCTTGCATCCTTGCTCCTTTTGCCTTTGCGTAAGGGTTAGGGGGGAAACTAGCAGCAGAGAGGAGATAGCCTCTCCTATGTAGATATTCTCCCTTTTTTTTCAATCTTGACCACCTGCCTTGGCCTCCCAGAGTGCTAGGATTGCAAGCATGAGCCACCACTCTCAGCCTGCCTTGGCCCTTTTATCATCTCTTCATGGCTCCACCTTTTGGAGTGGCTATTTTTGTAACATCAGATGTTCTGGTTGAGCTTCCTTCCCTGACTCAGTCTCCCCCGGCAGTGTGTGTCAAAACTTGTAGAAGCTTGGAACCTGTTTCAGGATCTTTGTGTGTAGACTCTGTACGTAGCCTAGGAAACTATCCATTGTGGACCCGTTGAATTGCTAGGCTGAGATGGCTGAACATAGCTCTTAGCTGCCTAAGGTCTTCTGCAACTACTTACAGGCTGTGGGGTGAATTTTGCAAACTAACAGCAAAGAGGAGATATCCTCTCCTATGTAGACAGTCTCCCCTCATTTTCAATCTTGGAAAATTTAGTTTTTGAAAGGCCGGGTTCCTGATAGCGGACAATGTACAGAAAACAGGAGACTTTGAGCCCATTGTGAAAATTGTTTGAATAGCTGGCCTAGAAGTTCTTAGGACTGGGCCCAGAGTAATGACAGCAGAAGAGGATTGAATGTAGGTGATCAGATGGAAGTGGCCTGCAAGGAAGGACTTAATAGCAGAAGTGAAGGTGCAAGGGACTAGAGGAGGAAAGATATGTAAGTTTTGGGGGCTGGATAGCTTGGAGATAGGATTCCACAGGAGGAGGAAAAAATTGAGGAAGAAAGATCATTAACGATTTTGGACATTCTGAATTTGAGATACTGTTATGGCTTTTGGAGAGATGAAATGAATAGAGAGTTGTGGCTGTGAACAACAGGCCATGTAGATTTCATGGTCACTGGAAACCGTGAAGTTGACAAGGTAGAGAGAAGGAAGGACAGATTCTTAGGGAAGACCAAGTTTAGACGGCAGAGGTAAGTAGCGGAGAAAGAGGGAGCAGCTAACTAGGCAGGAGGAAGACTAGGCTACACAGCCCAGGAAACCAGGAAAGGGGATTTGATGGCTCTGGTCCTCAGCGACCCAGGGCTAGTGGAGCAGAGAGGGTGAGACCCAGATGTGAGGGCTTTACAGTGGGGACAGACACCTTGGCTACAGAGTAGATAGTAGATGCTCTTTAAAGAAGTCAAAAAGAAAATGAACGCAGTGGTCAATCAGGTGAGCCCAGGGTTTTTTGGGGGGTGGGAATCAAAGCAAACTCAAACATGTCTTAAACTGTGGGGTTTAGTAGAGAGGGAAAAATTGAAAAAGCAAAAATAAATGATATTTAATGGATAGAGCAGGTCAAAAAGTAAAGTTGGGCTACAGGTGGGAGAGGTTAGTGTCTGCCAGAGGAGGGGGAAGAATGGAGAAGAGCCTGCAAGCTTCCATGGCTGTGGGCACAGTTCATTACTCGTCAGCCTGGTTTTCTTCAGTCCTCCTAGGATGCCCGTTAGAGCTGTCCACTTCCCTCTGCAGCACATTGGTACCACGTCCACTCTGGTTTTGTATGCTTACACACTACAATGTGATTACTTACTAAACTAAGAGCCCCTGTGGGTAGGGGCTGTGGCTTGTGTTAGGAATCTGGTATAGCATGAAGCCCCCTCAAATGAGGTCAAGCATGGGCTATTCTTTCAGGGCCTGCTGTGGCCAGGGAGTCAACCACCATTCCATGACTTAATATGGCAGAGGACTCAAGGCAAGCTGGAGGGTGAGAAAGCTTTATAAGGAGAAAAGGGGAGAGCTTCAGGTGTGCCCACCCTGGGGAAGCTGGAGGCGGGCTTACTAGCAGCAGGGGTTCTGTGTGATTGGTTGCGAGGGATATATTTGGCTTTCTCTGGTTGGTCCTACGTTGGAAGTGGGGAGAAAAATTAGGGAAGCTGGTCATTATTGGCTGAGTCCTGACCATTTGGGGATGATTGCTGCAGAGTTGCTGAACCGGAGAGTTCTGTTTTCATGTGTGGTCTGGCCGTTGTCAGTCTGGGTATTCAGTTTCTCCCCTGGCAACTTGGGCGGAATAATTACATTAATTGGTATTGAAGGTGTTTGGAGGAGGAGAGCCAAGTCCTTGGCCAGACTGTGAATTAAATGTGAGGCTCATTTTTGTTAGAGCAGGAGGGTGGGAGGGTTTTGGGGGGCTGGGTGGGGTGTCTGGTGGAGGGAATCCAGAAGTGGAAAAGGGCAGGAGGGGTGGAACCAGTCATTCCCGTTTCTTAACCTTTCTCTGGCATTGTTTGAGTCCGGGAGTGGCTACGGGACTTGTTGGCTCAGGCCTGGCTGGGGTTCTGGAAGGTCAGAGGGGGGATGAGCAGAGGCTTTGAAAATCTTGCAGCCAATGGTAGGGAGAGTTGGGGGGGTTGTTCTTACTGTATAAAGTGCACCTGACTTCATTCATTTTGTTCATTTTCTAGGCTTGGTCTTCAATCTGTCTTCATGAATCCCCGTAGTATATTCACCATTCTGAGGAGAAAAGGAAAGAGTAATTTTTATTTCTTTTTTGAGATAGGGTCTCTGTTACCTAGGCTGCAGTGCAGTGGTGTGGTCATAGCTCACAACAACCTCAATCTCCTGGGCTCAAGGGATTCTCCCACCTAAGTCTCTGAGTAGCTGGGACTACAGGCATGAACCTACCTACTTTGTCTTAATATTTTTAGTCATGGGGATCTTGCTATGTTGCCCATGTTGGTCTCGAACTCCTGGCCTCAAGCCATCCTCTCACATCAGCCTCCCAAAGTGCTGGTATTACCAGCATGAACCACTATGCCTTGCTGAGGGTGGACTGTTTTGGAGTAATTTAAAGTTGTTTAAATAAAATTGCTTAGAATAAGGAAACAAGATTAGAGGTGAAGGTTCTGACTGTGGCCTGTCTTCCACCTCCAGGGACTTGGCCCTGGGCATATCCTTAGTCTTCTGGTCAAATCCTTAAATGGGATCCCAGCAGTTCAAAGTAGAAAATGGTCTATTGGCCTCAGCTCTGTGGAGGAGAGAGGGAAAATAAATTGATGGATTAAAAAGTGCAGGGCCTGATTGAGAATGAGCCAGCTGTGAGCCAGTGTGTGAAAGGAATTGGTGGGGGTTAAGTGGGTGACTGCTAGACAGGAACCGTAAATTAATGGCTGCTTAATTCAAAATTCAGCACTGAGACGGGTGGGTTTCTGCTCTGGAGGCCAGCTGTGAGGATTCACACAGGTCACTGTGTGTTGATCTCACTCACACAGGAAAGGGGACAGAAGAATCTATGAACCATTTTATACAAGGAGAGATTAAGACTTCTTGATGGGGGCAGCACCTGTAGCTCAAAGGAGTAGGGCGTCGGCCTGATATACTGGAGGTGGCGGGTTCTAACCCAGCACCAGCCAAAAATTGCAAAAAAAAAAAAAAGACTTCTTGATGGGCAATGCCAGTCCTGGGTTTGGGTGAGGGTGGGAAATATGTAATGGTTTGAATTGGCCTACAAGGATTATCTTGCTGCAGAGAGTAGAGTCTTTGCTCTCTGTTTTGGAGGATTTTAAGGCAGAAGTTATGCTTTCTGTTAGTGAGTTTTTTTCCTTTCAAGAATGTTGGAGAACAGAGACTCTGAGGTTTCTCAGGTTCCTTCCATGTCTGGAATTTGATGTGGTCTCTTAAGAGCAATGCAATTTTTCATAGTGTTAGAGGTGACTTGGGAATGCTTTTTCTTCCTGAGTTTTAGCCCCCACCTTGGCTTATTTCCTTGGGTCATTTAATCTGTCTGCACAAGTTTGAGAGTCAAAGTCTCATGAAGGTTATTGATAGGCTGAATATAGGGACCCGTCCAAATAGAACGTCCCATCCAGGAGGAAATGAGTGCGTGAACGTCTGGCCCAGGAAGGAATGAATGCGCCAGTCCCTACCCCTCCAAACCTTTATATTCCCATCCACCTTAACCCATGTGCTGACTTGGTTTTTGAACTCAGCTTACTTGCACACAGAACCTGGACTCCGATTCCTTTCCTTCCTGTCTCAGAATAATCTCTCCTTTTCGGTTCTTAATCTTTCATTTTGGTGCTGAAAAACCAGGATGGGGATAAGCTCCCTCGGGGGTGCCAAGATACACCCCCTCAGACTCAACTAGACGGACTCTTGTTCCGACATGATGAAAGGAAATAGGGGGACCCCTCTGACTCCTGCCCAAAATTCATCCATTTAAGGGTGAGGTGAGCATTTGTCTAGAACCCCTTTCTGAACTTTTTTAGCTTCTCTTCCCTTTCCCCACTCCAACTCCTCTGCTCCTTTCCCTCCATCTCTGGGCCTTTCGAGCATTCACATATGGCTCCTCTCTGAGCTTTTAAACTTCTTTTCCCTTTCCCTACTCTGGGACAAAAACCCTCAGTGATCCATGCCTCCTAAATCTGGCACCTGTCACAGACTAACCCCGGGGAGTCAGATTGGCCTGTCCAGTGTCTGGCGTGTGGCGATGCCCTCCCCTGGGCCTGGATCACTCTTTTCCGCTTGGTTAAAGGTCAATAGGTGGAGGCCTGGTAACCTCCCCAGCCCCGGCCTTGGCCACTTCCTTCCTCTTCCCCCTCACAAGTTCCTCTTTCATCCTCTCTTTAGCCTTATTTATTTTGTACCTCTAGTTTCCCGTATGGGGACCACTCAGTCACAGATTCCTCTTTCTTTACCTCTAAGTTGCCTTTTAACTCATCTCAAGCCCCTACAGCTGTACGCTGACCTTCAACCTAACCGCCTCATCTTCTTCTGCAATACCGCTTGACCTATGTTTAAACTGACAACGCTCACAATGACCTGAGAATGGCACCTTTGACCTTTTGATCCTCACTGACCTCGACAATCACTGTCAGAGATTGGGCAAATGGTCAGAGATTCCCTATATCCAGCCTTCCTCCCTCTCCAGAACATTCCTTCTTTGTGTTTATCTTGTGAACCTTCTCCTATTTTCCTTGTGTGGGCCAAACCAGCCCTCCCCGAGCCCCCTGAATCTCCATTGTCTTCCTTTGACCCAGCAGACAACCTTCCCCTTCTGCTCCTCCACACCCTCAACCTCCTTCCTACGTGTAGAATTCCACCCCATCCGCACTCTCTCCACCACCCTCTACCCTCCTTCAGCTGCATGTGGGAGAAAAAGAAAAAATGGAGTGGTAGGAAAGGAAACAAACATGGCGGACCCGGTTTCCCCTTCTCATACTCGATCTGGCCACACCATTGGACCTTCCACTTCTGGGCCACGACAACCTCTATACTCCCACTGAGAAGCTATGGGAATGTAAGGTATTTTGAAGGTTCGTGTCCCCTTTGCTCTCTCAGACCTGTCCCACGTAAGTTAGAAACTAGGGTTGTTCTCTGTGGTTCCCACAAAATACTCTCAAGAATTTAGATATCTAGGCTCAGTGTCTATAGCTCAGTGGCTAGGGCACCAGCCACATACACCGAAGCTGGTGGGTTCAAACCCAGCCTGGGCCTGCCAAACAACAATGACAATTACAACAAAAAAATAGCTGGGCGTTGTGGCGGGCGCCTGTAGTCCCAGCTACTTGGGAGGCTGAGGCAAGAGACTCGCTTAAGCCCAAGAGTTTGAGGTTGCTGTGAGCTGTGACGCCACAGCACTCTATTGAGGGCAACATAGTGAGACTCTGTCTCAAAAAAAAAAAAACACAAAGAATTCAGATATCTAACCCAATTGTATGATCTGACCTGGCACGATTTGTATTTTATCCTCACCTCCACCTTAACTTTGGGGGCAAGGGAGCAGCTTTGGACTCAGGCCCAGGTTCACGCCAAAGATCTATGGAAAACAGACCAAACCCTGCCAGAGGGCACTAGGGCCATCCCCCGAAAAGACCCCATTTGGAATTACCAAACACTCCTGGCGTCTGCCCCTGTAACCACATGGTCCAGTGTCTCTTAGAGGGACTAAAGAAAGCAGCCCATAAGGCCTGCTAAGTTATGACAAATTAAAAGAAATAATTCAAGCAGGATGAAAATCCTGCCCAATTTTTAGCTTGTCTTAATGAAGCTCTCCAGCGCTACACTACCCTATCGCTGGAGAGAAACAAAGGCAGACTCATTATTAACATGCATTTTATCTCTCTCTACCAATATCTGAAAAAAACTTCAAAAATCCCCAAGGGCCCTGAGAACCCCCAGCGAGATCTCATTGACCTGGCCTTCAAGGTCTTCAATAACCGAGAAGCCTCTAAGCGGCAGCACCTCTCAGAGCTCCAGTTATTGGCTTCTGCCCTTAGACAAAACCCGGCTACCTCTTCAAACTCCTCGAGGCAGTCTGAAGAAAGAAAATCTCCCCTGGGACCATGTTTTATTTTTATTTTTATTTTATTTTATTTTATTTTTTGAGACAGAGCCTCAAGCTGTCACCCTGGATAGAGTGCTGTGGCATCACAGCTCACAGCAACCTCCAATTCCTGGGCTCAAGCGAGTCTCCTGCCTCTGCCTCCCAAGTA
>CAUYON010111137.1:0-34105 GCA_963573935.1 Arctocebus calabarensis | reverse complement strand
GAGACAGAGCCTCAAGCTGTCACCCTGGATAGAGTGCTGTGGCATCACAGCTCATAGCAACCTCCAATTCCTGGGCTCAAGTGAGTCTCTTGCCTCCACCTCCCAAGTAGCTGGGACTACAGGCACTCGCCACAACGCCCGGCCATTTTTTGGTTGCAGCCACCGTTGTTGTTTGGCAGGCCAGGGCTGGATTTGAACCCGCCAGCTCAGGTGTAGGTGGCTGGTGCCTTAGCCCGTTGAGTCACAGGCGCCAAGCCGACAAAAGCATTTTTAAGAAGCACAGTAATCTGGTCATTCCAAAGGTGATGAAAATCAAATCATCTCAGTATAGTTACATTTTCATAATTTACATCATTATGTACAGACTTTCGGTTAGCTTATACCATAGTACCGGTTGCTCTAAGTTATTATCCATTCATTCAAAGTCTCCAATCCCTTTGTGTTTATGATCATCTTCTAGGAAATCCCCCCCCCCACTTGGAGTTAGAACCCCAAACACTTCAGCATGTAGCTTAAATAAATAAAAATGATTATTTGGCCATTTTTTATGTCTACTGTGCTTTTCTTACAGATTTAATTCTAGAATTAAAAAACACATTTAAAAAATAAAACAAATAGTGTTTTATGCACAGGGTTTTCATTTTACCCTAGTTTATGTGTTACTGACCATATCCTGAGAATCCAAGCCCCACCTCAGAATGCTGAATTTGTCTATCAGACCACAGAAATTTTTTTTTATTAAATCATAGCTGTGTACATTAATGCAATCATGGGGTTACAATGTGCTGGTTTCATATACAATCTGAAATATTTTCATCAAACTGGTTAACATAGCCTTCAAGGCATTTTCTTAGTTATTGTGTTAAGACCTTTATATTCTGCATTTAGTAAATCCACAGAAATTTTAAATTCATGCCTCTCTCTTGTATAGGCACATAAAATATTATCTCAATAAGATTTTATTTTATTATTAAATGTGATATTTTTTACATTAAAATATTGAATTCCAAAGGTTTTTTTTTTAACTAGTATTGTGGAAATTTTCAAAGTAGGAATAATGTAATTACCCATGCATACATCATCTCTATTTAACAGTTATTAACATTTTGTCATATTTTCTTCATCTCATTTTTTCTGTGCTAAAGTACTTTAAAGGAAATTACAGACATCCTAGCATTTTACTCTCAAATACTTCATTTTGCACATCCAAAAAAATAAGAACATTATCACGCCCACAGAATTAACAATAATTTTTTTTTTTTTTTTTTGTAGAGACAGAGTCTCACTTTCTTGCCCTCGGTAGAGTGCCGTGGCGTCACACAGCTCACAGCAACCTCCAACTCCTGGGCTTAGGCGATTCTCTTGCCTCAGCCCTCCGAGTAGCTGGGACTACAGGTGCCTGCCATAACACCCGGCTATTTTTCTGTTTTGCATTTCAGCCGAGGCTGGGTTTGAACCCATGTCCTTCGTTATATGGGGCCAGCACCCTACTCACTCAGCCACAGGTGCCGCCCACAATAATTCTTTAATACCCAGGCCATATCCTAATTTTTCTACTTGGAATCTAATTATCTTGAAGTCTCCATTCTGTCATCAATGACAATTCACATGTGTTCTTAAATAGAAGCCACCTCTATGCCTATGACTTAGTCGGTAAGGAGCCGGCCCATATACCGAGGGTGGCAAGTTCAAACCTGGCCCCACTGAACTGTAACAAAAAAATGGCCGGGCGTTGTGGTGGGCGCCTGTAGCCCCAGCTTACTCGGGAGGCTGAGGCAAGAGAATCGCCTAAGCCCAGGAGTTGGAGGTTGCTGTGAGCTGTGTGACGCCACGGCACTCTACCGAGGGCAAGAAAGTGAGACTCTGTCTCTACCAAAAAAAAAAAAATGGAAGCCACCTCTAAAGTGGCTAATTTGCAGGCAGTTCTGCTAAGGAATCCAAGCCCTATTGAACTGCTCCATGCCTGTTTTTTGTTGAGCCATCACACATCATCCGGTCTTGCCCTTATGCCTGTTTGGGACTTTTTTTTTTTTTTTTTTTTTGAAACAGAGTCTCACTATGTTACCCTCACAGTAGAGTGCTGTGGCATTACAGCTCACAGCAACCTCCAACTCTTGGGCGTAAGCAGTTCTCTTCCCTCAGTCTCCCAAGTAGCTGGGACAACAGGCACCCGCCACAACGCCGGCTATTTTTTTTTTTTTTTTGAGACAGAGTCTCACTCCCTCCCCCTAGGTAGAGTGCCATGGCATCATCATACCTCATAGCAATCTCAATCTCAAACTCTTGGGCTCAAGAGATTCTCTTGCCTCAGACTCCTGAGTAGCTGGGACCACAGGTGCCCGCCACCACACTTGGCTAGTTTATCCATTTTTAGTAGGCACGTTCTCAATCTTGCTCAGGCTGCTCTTGAACTCCTGAGCTCAAGCAATCCACCCACCTCAGCTTCCCAGAGCACTAGAATTACAGCCGTGGGCCACAGCACCCAGCTGGGATGAGAACTGATTAAAAGATCCCGAAGATTTCAAATAGATATTTTCCTTCAATAAAGAGTATTGCCTTAGGGAGCAAAGAGAGGGGGAAAGGGGGAGCACAAACCCTAAATATGTCCATGTAATTTAAAACGGTGTGCTAGTCTATATAAGCCAATCTACACTAGACGTAAAGGTGGTAATATTCTACAGAGTGAAATTCATCACGGCTCAGATTAAAAACATTCACTTCCATTTAGTCATTTAGTTAACATGGGAAAGGTGGAATTATGTAGTTTATAGGGGAAGGATCACTGGGATTTTTCTAGAATGAGGAATAACACAAGCGGGAGAAGGACTAGGGAGTGACCTGACATACACTGAAAGCCATGTCCAGTCCCCGAGACCAGGGTAAAAAGGATCTCTTGTCCTTTTGTAGGAAAGATTCAGAGGAATAGGATAAACAAGCCACCTAAGATTAGCTTTTCTCTTCAATTCCATCTGCAAACTACTATACTATTTTTTTTTTTATTGTTGGGGATTTATGGAAGGTAGAAAGAACCAGAATACATCAATTATGTTTGTTAGGTAAAATCCCTCTTATAATTGTGTCCTGCCCTCAATACTATGCTTTTTTTTTTTTTTTTGTAGAGACAGAGTCTCACTCTATAGCCCTCAGTAGAGTGCTGTGGTGTCACAGCTCACAGCAACCTCCAACACCTGGGCGTAGGTGATTCTCCTGCCTCAACCTCCTGAGTAGCTGGGACTACAGGTGCCCGCCACACCGCCCGGCTATTTTTTGTTGCAGTTTGGCTGGGGCTGGGTTCAAACCCCCCATCCTCCATATATGGGGCCAGCGTCTTACTAACTGAGCCACAGGCGCCGCCTTATACTTTTTTTGGTAAAGAAATGCTAACGTCTTTCATATATGAATCTTTAAGTTTTCAAAAACTGATGCAAACCAGGAAAGATGACCAAGGTTTTTATAATTTCTGGCCTGAATTTCATCTTGACAACGATTCTCCCTCCCATGCCATTTAGAGCGAGAACGTTGCTTGGATCAGCTAAACAACATTCTTTTTTACACCTCTCCCTCTGGTTATACCCTGTCCCCAAGAATCCGCAAGGCCACCTTTAAAATGTGCGCTATGTTGGCTGTTTCTAAATTTTATTGAGCCACATGTGACTGAGCCAGTGAAGGAAACACAATTTTTAATTCTTCACTTATCTACAACTATATGGAGAAAAGATAAAGACACCTTCTCTTTCCATTACAACTATTATAACCGAAACGCACCATATTAACTCCTCTTTCCATTACAACCATTATAACCAAAATGCACCATATTATGCTTTTCTCTATTTTTTCTTTTTTAATAAAGAAACTATAACAACAATATGAAGTGGAGTGTATGTACCGATAGTCTCAGAACTGAGCAAACATGCCCTTCAACTCTGAGATACAAGCCAATCCCTTACAAACCTCATTCTAAAGCCAACACACTCATACATGCATTTACAAACACATTATGTGTAGAACGTTTAAATTTCTACGTATGATAATTTAGCTACAAAAAGAGTATGTAGAATCAAAGCAAACTGCTTCCAAAATGGGGCCGAAACCCAGCTCAGATAACTGGAATCCAAAGACATTCCCAATAGTTCCCTTTAGTCACCAAGAACTTTCCAGAAAAACATCAATAAATAAGTTAGTTAGCCACCTTCCCTTACCTCTTTCCTGAATAAATCCTTTAAAGCAAGAATTATGCAAGGAGGGAAGCAGAGCCATAAATAATCCATAGTGATCTAAAAACTAGGAAGTCCTAGTTTTGGCTGTGGGGTTTCCATACCTATGAGCAGGGGGATAGACAGGCTGTACCCTCATTTTCACACATGCTGGTACATGCCTGCTGATACCTGCCTGCTCTCATTCAATGGGATGCTTCAAGAATCAACCTCAACACACACACACACACAACACACAGAGAGAGAAAGAGAAAATTTTAAGTGCCTCTCATAGGAAAGGAATGTTCCTTCCTCTAAAAAGTTCCTTTTCTAATGAAGTTGACAGTTAAGCTGTGCTATGCCATCCTTTACCAGCGCTCATTCCACTGTCCAAGAAACAAAATGTCAGGAGCATCATTTACTCATTTAGTAAATACTTACTGAGTAGCTCTAAATGCCTCCCTCAGAAATTATCTATTTCAACTCATTACTCTATAGACGAATGCAAGAGAGATGAAATGACTGACTGAGGCCAGGTGGATCCCCGAATGGTTCATCTCCTTCAATACATGAGAAAGAGGGGAGCCCAGAGAGTAAACCAGGGTCCTGATAAAGAATAATTACCCAAACTAAAAAGTGAAGAACTGGACCTTCTGACAACTTTTCAGAAGAAGAAAAAGATTGCAGCCATTTATCCATCTCCTCCTCCCCACTGCTCACTCCCTCACACACACTTTCTCTCACACATACACACGCTCACACAGTCACACACGCACAGACTTCTGGGTGGTCACCAACCACTGCCTCCCCAGAGCCTCTGCAACCCAGGTGTGGTCCTGAGAGGAGGGATGAGAGGCCAAAGAGGAAATAGAGCAATCAATGGAGGCACAAGAAGGAACTGGTGGCAGGATATGGAGGCTACTAGCACATAGTCCAAGCCACAATTCAGAAAAAATGGCTAGTACCCTAGAGTCAGCTCTAAGTCAAATACCAGTAGGTGTGATTACTTTCTATCAGAATCTTTAGCACACTGTAAAGTGCATGACACCTTTAGACCAGAGCAGCTAAGGATTTAATAGAAAACAATTCTTACAATGAAGGGTGAGGGGGGGGAGAGAGAGAGAGAGAGAGAGAAATGCACCATTTTTCCTTCCTTCAGCCTCCTGACATGGGTTCTTTTTTTTAATTTTTATTTTTGAGACAGAGTCTCACTTTGTTGCCCTGGGTAGAGTGCCATGACTTCATAGCTCACAGCAACCTCAAACTCTTGGGCTCAAGAGATCCTCTTGCCTCAGCCTCCCGAGTAGCTGGGACTACAGGCACCTGCCCCAGTGCCCAGCTATTTTTATTTATTTATTTTTTTTGCCCAGCTATTTTTAGAGATGAGGTCTCACTCTTGCTCCGGCTGTCAAACTCCTGAGCTCAAGAGATCCCCCTACCTCAACCTCCCAGCTGACATGGGTTCTTCTTGTCTCCCTGCATTAACTTTAATGGTCTCCCTTTACCAGAAGGCTCAGAAGGAGGTGGTGTGGTGCATATTTGGATTCAAAAATTAGAAGATGCCTTTAGCAACGTTGAGGGAAAATATTTGGAAAATCCATTACTAATTTGGAGCGTTCTTGTTAAATACTTAGAAACACCTGAGATTCCTTACTTTCTGCTGAATCCCTATTTGTTCAAAAAAACCTTACAGAATTTTTTTTCCCCTGGGCAAACCATCCACCATCTCTTTTCTGATTGCACCAAATTTTAGTCTCCTTTGTAGGCTAAATCTTATGTCCAAGTAACCAACAGCTTTAATTTTTGAAAGACAAAATTGCATTTTTTTAAAAAAAGAAATCTATTCGACTATTAAGATTTCATTTTAAGGCCAGCGCTTCAATGAAGGCAGTGAAAACTCAACCATATTGAACCTTCATCCTTTTCATTCAATCATTACCAAGACATCCCGTTTGATTCTTAAAAGGAGATGAACTTCATAGACACACAGAACTTGAGGTGGCCGAACATCCAACCTTCCCCCTTCCTGTAATCCACGGCAAGATACCTCACTGCTGGGCATTAGGACAAAAGTGGCTATCAGAGATACCCGGATACACCAGGGCTGGTCATGTTTTGGTGTACCCCCCCAGGCAATGTCCCCCAAAAGTCAGAGGTGCGAGAAGCAAACAGAGAAGGAGGGCACTAACCTGAGCACAGACACGATAAAGGCCGCCTTATAAACCCCCACTCTGAGTATAGCTCAGCATCTGGCAATCTTGTGAATGACGGACACCTGCCCTAACGTTCATCCTCTTCCCAAAACACAGCTTGTGAAAGCTACAAGAGGACTGAGACATCATCTCGTCCAATTTCACGTTTTGTGGATAGAGAGGCTGAGATCCAGAGAGGGGAAGTGATTTGCTCAAAGTCCTACAACCAACACACTGAAAACCCGGGACATTTCTCTCCCCAGCCAATCCATGGACTGGAATTTCACTTTTCAAAAATATTTACCCATTCGTCACCTCATTTCATACTATAAGGAACCCTGTGAGATAGAGTTTTAGCCCATTTTTCTAGACAAAGAAATCCCTATCAAAATTTATACTAAGAGTCACTACCAGACCCAGAATCAAAGCCAGGTGTCCTGACGACAGAATCAGATATTGTTTTCAAATACCAGTTGAAATAATAATAATAATGTTTCTGTTTATTCAGTGTCTACCCTTGCACTTTTTGTATTGTGATTTTTCTTTAGTATCCCAACAAAAAACAAAAACATGTTTGTATTGGAGAGCAAACTATATAAGTAATTACCTTTAAAAAATAATGCCAACATTGCATCTTCGCTAGTCAACATTGAGGAGAATATAATTGATTTATAAATTCCCCTCTGAACATAATACAAGGTTTTGCCATATGGACTTCCAACCTTATGGACTTCCAACCTTATGGACTTCCCTATTTCATAGAGCTCATTCAGTACAGAAAAGAAGCTGCTGTCACCAGGAATTCACCAAATGGGATTAATGCTAAAACCTATTAACCGGAGGCTGAAGAATTATATCTTCAGGACACCTGAGGAGGGGGAACTTAACCAGGTGGGGGCCATAAATGGGGCCACAAAGTGGTTTCAATCCTCTGCCATTGGACGATTCCAGACCAAATGCACTGTAATCTGTGTTTGGTTATAGTGACACTGCATTTAAAACTTAGCTGCAGAGAAAATTCAACAATACTAAGTAAGAGCCAACAAAAATATAATAGTAGCTCTCTGAAGGTCTAGTTAGAAGTCATGAGCCAGGTTTACTCCTGTGATGAACAAAAATACCAAAGGTGGCCACAAGTTGAATACCAGGTACTTGCAGGACCTCATTAGGATCAGCTGATCATTTGGGAAATTGTAATATTATAAAAATTATTATATTTTGTGAGGAAATCTATCAAAGGTGTTCAATGCACAGGGATCTGGGTTGTTGCAAATCAGTTTTGTCAAAATCAGCAGTTTACTAGACCTTTCCAGATTGCCTGGACAGAAAGGAAAAAAATATGTTTCTTCAGATATATAGTTTCCCTAGCAAAATGTGCCTGGATATGTCAACTTCCAAATCCACCAATGTGGAAAAAAATTAGTAGGGAATGGGGTCGTGTTTGGGCAAGTAACAGTTTTATATCAATCACAAACATGAATCCAGACATTGGGTGAAAGATGCTAACAAGATTAATTGTATGGATTATCGGTCAAGATGAGTGATATTCTCAAATGCTCATATCTTATCTTCTAGGGCTTAACACTTTTGATTAAGTAGTTAAATGATGCTGCAAAAGTCAACAATGCTTGTTCGACAATTGGTTAGATGAACCTCTGAGCTTTTTAAAAAATATTTATTTTTAAAATTAGGATATAATTGACAAATAAAAGTTGTATCTATTTATGTGTATAGAATGAGATGTTTTGAATCCTCCAAGCTTTCTAAGGAGAGGTCTGAAAAAGCTCTGCATAATACAATGGCATAATACAAAATCACAGTTTATTTGGAACCATGAATTCAATAAACATATACAATTAAAAATATACGAATGTATGCTTTCATACATTCTTTCATTTCTCATTTCTATGGCCAAGGCTATCATGCAGGTTTAAAAAAAAAAAAAGGTTTAGACAGTGAACACAGCTCTGCAGACTGACTCTAACCCAGCCAAATCTGTATTAGGACACAATGTTTTTAAACCAAAGTAGCCAGAAAAAATGGTGGTGGTGGGGTGAAGTGGTCTTGTAGCTTATTTTCATTCACATTTATATTTGTTCAACAGCTTTTTGAATAGCTGATTTATTTTCTACCTGTAAGTTGCTCATCTGAATGCTTAACAAATCTGGAGAATTGAAAATGCTTTTAAAAATCCTAGTCAATAGTGACAGTGGACAGTGTTCGAGGCCAGAATATTTTTTGTTTGGGGTTTTTCTGTAACATGTAGACAGCAAAAGAGATATAAGTGATAGTTGCCAAGTGAGAACCAATAATGATGTCATCAAGAATGCTTAAATTAAATGTTTTTAATTTGGGGGTAAGTTACAAATAGAAAGTCCTTTTGCAAAATGGAATATCACTGTTAAAACAAGACACAGGAAACTGACAAAAAAGAAAATAAAGAAAAAATTGTGCTTAAAAGAGGAAAGAAAGTTTTATTAAGATGAGGTCAAATTTCTCTAGAAAGTAAAATAAATCATTTCTTTGTAATATTTATTTTATGAGCCTATTGTGAAATATTTTAAGCCACGATTATATATTTCTTCTTATATGGCTGTTTGTGAAAAAAAATAATGTCATGAAGACAAAAATATCTGGACAATATTGAAAGTTTGCAAACATTATTATTATTTACATTAAAAAAAGCAAAAGAAAATCTTGCCGGTGCATTCGAATTCTTTTTAATAATACTATTTCAACATAGATAAAAAATTTTATAATATTTGGCAGAAATCAAAAAACTTTAAAAAATTATCATGATCAAGATTTTAAGGATCAGCACTGTATCAGAATTCTTCAGTCAATCTAAGAGAAAGAATACCATTTTAGAGTATATGAAAATACATTTTAGAAATAAACACAATTTAATTGTTAAGTCTCATTGATATCAGCCACTAATTTAAGAATATAGATTTTTAATATTATTAAGTGTTTAAAAGTTATTTTAAAATTACATGCTAACAGATCTTTTTTCAAAAAATGCTTCTTAAAAATCTAGTGAATGAATGATTCTAAGCAATAATAAGAGTAACATGTCATTTTATTTTTATCTCTGGCTCCTATTTAATAAGGCATTACTATAAATTTTTTGTCTATTTTTTTTAATTCAGAAACATTTTTTTCCTTAAATGCAGTTAATTGTAACCAAGATTTTTTTTTTTTTAAATCTAGGACAGATGCTTAAACATTTAGATAGCAAATTCAGGAGATAGCTGGCCTTATCCCTGACATTTCTATTAATGTTAGTATAGTTCTATATTTTCACTATAAAACCAATACTATGCCTTCGTAATGTCTGTGTGTCTGGATGAAAACCAAAAAAATATAAAGGGCTATGTTGCCCAGAGTGATGTCGTTTAATGATGGGATGTTTGTAAACATCAGGAAGATAAAACAGAGTCATATTTTTAGTACCTAAACCCTCAGCTATCTATTCTTAAATTTAAAAACTGAAGATTGATTAATTAACATAAATGCAATGATTTAGCTGTGGATTTGAAGTTCTAAAATGGTATTAAAAATTTACCTTGGATCGATTCTTTTTATGATAGTTCCTAATTTCTGTGTGATTCTAAACTTGTATTAAAACTTATCTTTGATTGATTCTTTCTATGATAGTTTCTATTTTCTCTGTGATATCTTTTTTTTAACGCCATAGGAGGTACAACATTTTTTTCTAAATTAATGTAAATATTTGGTTATATTATGAACTGTATTGTGAGCTACATTTTGTATAGAAGTTATAATCAGCTGCAGTTGTTTTGTCTAAAAATTGATAAAATGGGAAGTTTATAAACGATATTATTATTTTCCTTCAAAAACATTACTTAAGGTAGTATGGGTCTCAGATAAAATAAAGATATTCCTTTTCCTGAAATCATTGTTTTAGCAATTAAAAAAAAATAAAATGCTAGAAAGTTGAATATCCCATATAGTTTCGGTTTCTTGCTACTACTTCATTTATTTGTATGCAAAATAAAAAATACATTATTTTTAATGCATTTTCAAAACTAATAAATGAATGTGTGACAAGTTCTAGAATCTATTCATTTAGAATTTATAAACAAATTGAAAAAAATAGGAGGTTTATATTCAAACGTGAAGGTACAAAATCTGAGCAGTAAAATACCAAATTACTTAACTGGTTGGCATTTAAAGTAAAATTTTGTTATTCTGCTTTACAAATTTCAAAGGAGCTTAAGTAAATTGTCAAAATTTTATATTTAGCCAAGATTGCTTTTACTCTTCAGCAAATGTTTTAAACTAGCATTTCTACCTAGATTGTATACTTTCCCATTGTCTTACAAATAGTTACAGAGCAGTTTGTTAAATTTGCTGTTTTTTTTAATTTAAAAGTTAAAAAAAAGTCTTAGGCAATTAATGCCATCTTAGTAACTGTTTGCTTTTCATGAAAATAAACTTTCGACTAATAAAACTAGTTGATCTTCCTTTTAGTAATTCATATACTAGTATTTAAAAAATCAAGAATTGAAGCTGTTTTAAAAAGTATAAGAAGAAGAGTTTTAAATGTTTAAATAATTTTATTACTAGGTAGAAATATTTATGAATTAGAAATCCTTCATACTAAAATTTAGAAATTACTGGTAATTCCTTGTGGGAGAAAATAAAGAATTATATTGTGTTTTAATAGTATGATAGGTTAATTATTAGACCAAAATTATTTGCTTTGGACTTTTAACATTTTTATGAATTATTATAGACCCCTATATCAGGACTAAATCGATATGAGCTTCTTTAAACTTTTTAAAAATTTAAAATTTTAGAAATTACCAATAATTCTTTGTGGGAGAAAATAAAGAATTATATTGGGTTTTAGTAGTTGTTAACTATTACACCAAAATTGCTTCTTTTGCTCTTTTTAACATGTTTTTGAATTATTAGAGAGCCATATATCAGGACTAAATTGACAATAAACTTCTACAGCTATCAATTTGCCTTCATCAAAATATTCCTATTTGGCAAAAACTTAAACAATGTAACTTGTAGGGATAGCATGCCCATATAATTTGGTTATTTTAAAATAAGGTTTGCATTAACGTTTGATAAAATGTCTTATAAACTTACAATATATTATATGTGATTCTTTAAAAAACATATTTTAGTCCTATCTGATGTTTTTCTTGAACCATAAATCAATTGGCATGTTACATTGTTAATAATCAAAGTTTAGTTTTTCAAATTATTTTAGATTGTACTTTAATTCTGAAAATACATGAAGTTAAAAACGTAATTGTTTTTAACAATTGTTAAATAATTTTTAACAATACCATTAGTTTAGCATTTAGTGATTACAGCCAGTATGTTGCCACAGGCTTTAAAAAGCCTAATGTTAAAAATTTTAAATACTCATCAGTGTAACCTGGTTTCTTGTACCCTCAATGAATCCCCAACAATAAAAAAAAAAAAGTTTTTTAAATACTTAAATATGCCAATTCGACAAACTTCTCAAATATTACAAAATTGTAATAAATATCTTAAAATTTAAATTTGGAGAACATTCAATTTTGGTTTTGTTTTCTTCTTATATTTTGTTAATCTAAATTAATAAGGTCTGGCTTTTTTATAAACATAAAACAGCTATTTCTTATCCACTATTTAGAAACATTGTCTTGATAATATTTTTGTTTGTAGAACTGCCCTTTAAATTTTGTGTGTACCTGAACAGTCCTTTAAAGCAATATTAAAACTAATGTGATTTGGATGAATATAGTCCATAAATCCATATTTGAAGAACAAATGAGATAAATAACTAAGCTTTCGTGTTATAATCATTTAACTATTCCAGGTTTAAGTTTTAATTTTCCAATAAAACATATGACAAGTCTTGGCAGTAGCAATTTCTGGCATGAATGAATTTCAAATTTTATTTTAATTTAACTATCTGATATATTTCATAGACTATGAGTCTACCCAATTTTTACCTCAAAATGGACTGCTAAATTTAGTTTTATGTGAATATTTACTTTTTAAAGTTTGAAAAAACACTTTCATAATGGGTTTTCAACATATTTTCAGATGATCATCTACATTAAGTTGACTGGATTAATGTAAGTACTTTTGAAATTCTGAGCCATTATAATTTCATGGCTTGACTTGACATTTATCCATAATTACCCTCGTATGTACTAGTTACACAGGTAACAATTCTTTCCTTTATTTAAATTATCTAATTCACAAGAATATGCAAATATGTGAACACAGCTAGAAGGAATCACATACAATTTATAGATAGCTTAATAAGTCTCTTTTCTGTTAAATCTTGTCATATCATCTGAAAAAGAAAGACACTTAGTGGGTTAGTCTTCAGAAAAAACATTTTTGGGGGAGGGGGATCATTACTAATGCAACATTTGCCTATTCTTTATAAAAATAACTTTATATTTTCTCGAAAGAGGATTCTCCAAGAGTCTTACTTTTTTTTTTTTTTTCCTTTAAATTATACACATTTCATTGAGGAAAAAAAAAAAATGCTCAGGAAATTCCTCCCTGACTCGGGATCCTGCGTCTCTCTTCAAACTCTCAGGGTGATGTGCAATTATCTGGTGAATTGATCAGTGAGGACAAACCAATCCACATAGCTCAGGCTCCTTTTTCAGTGAGAAGATTTTTTTTTTCCTTTGAATTATCTGAATAATTGCCTCAACTCTTCACTTCAATTTGCATGTCTAGACAGAAAACTAGACCGAACAAGGCTTGGAAGGACTGTGCTTTTTAAAACTGCAGAGTTGTTTTGTTTTATTTTTTGTTTCTTTTCTTTTCCTTGTTTTTGAAATTGCGATTTGAATTGTAATTCTTAGTATCTTCTCCATGTAACCTCACTGATGGATTGTTATCTGAGGGCTTCCCGAAATCTTTTGACGTTTTAAACAGTCATGATCCAGAAATAGGTATACATGTTAAAAACTTACCAGGGCTTTATTTTTCTTCTTTTAAAAGCCCTCTGCAGATCTCCTTAATTTCGTATTTGTATACAGGAAACTGTGAATTACTGTCTCCTTCTTCCCCCACCCACGAGGTTTTTATGAACAAATAAAAGTATTTTACCCTCATCATACAAAAATCAAAAGTAAGAAAGAAACAAAATCTTTGTATTTTTAAAAATACATTGTTGAATGACTACTTAAAAGTAATTCTTTTTTAAAAAGAAAACTGAATGCAGGTATGGTTTAATTTGTTAAACATTTGTTCTATTACATTTTGCTGAAAACCAATAAAAAGTTATTGATTATTTTACAAGACAAAAAACACAGGTTATCTTTTTAAAAAATCATATTGTTTGAGGAATATGCAAAAAATTAAAGCTTTGTTCATCATCCTTTGAAATGGCTAATGGGAAACTAAAGAAATGTTAAAGATATGAGTGAATCGGAAGCTCTAATAAATGTTAGCTTATTTACTCAAACAGTTATTATTGCTATACTGATAAAGACTTTCATGGTGTCCTTCATTTACAGCCATTTTAAGTAAATTATTTTCTCTTCCTTCAGGTTAACACCTGGAAAATAAAGCTTTAGCCACAAGTTCTGAAAACCATACACCTCCTTAAATTTTGTTAATCAATTGGGCCTAAAACATTACTCAAGCAACATTATTTTCCCTTTTTGTTGGTATTGTTGAAACTCACAAAATTGTTGCTGAAAAACTTGCTTGTTAGGCATCACAAATGGGACCTGATAATCACTGGTTAAGTTGAGCAAAACAAAACAAAACAAAAAATTTGCAGGCCAAGTGAGGTGCTTCATGCCTAGAATCCCAGCACTTTGGGGAGGCCAAGGTAGGAGGATCATTTGAAATCAGGAGTTTGAGACCAGCCCGAGCATAAGCAAGACCTCATCTCTACTAAAAATAGAAAAAAATCTCTGGGGGGTGATAGCTCTGGCCTATTGTCCCGGCTACTTAGGAGGCTGAGGCAGGAGGATCCCTGTGAGACCAGGAGTCTGAGGTTGCAATGAGCTGTGATGAGGTCACTGCACTCTAGCCTGGGAGACAGAGCAAGACCTTGTCTCAAAAAAAAAAAGTTTTCGCTGGGCATGGTGCTGAGTCGGGGGGATTGCCTGATCTTATGAGTTGGAGACCAGCCTGAGCTAGAGTGAGACCTCATCTCCAAAAAAAAAAAAAAGAAAAGAAAAAGAAAATTAGCTAGGTGTTGTGGAGGGCACCTATAGTTCCAGCTGCTCAGGAGGCTGAGGCAAGAGAATCGTTTGAGCCCAAGAGTCTGAGCTGTGACTCCACCGTGGCACTCTACCAGGGGTGTCAAAGTGAGATGCTCTCACAAAAAAAAAAAAAAAAAAATGGGTGGCACCTGTAGCTCAAAGGAGTAGGGCGCTGGCCCCATATGCCGGAGGTGGTGGGTTCAAACCCAGCCCTGGCCAAAAATAGAACAAAAAAAGTTTTGATCATAAACCTCATAACACCATAGTCTCCACCCCAAAGTTAAAATTCATGTGGTTGCCTTTTGAAATGGTCTTTTATTTCTTTCTTTTTGTTTTATTTTATTTTATTTTTTTGAGACAGAGTCTTTTTCTGTAGCTCTAGATATAGTGCCATGGCCTCAGCCTAGCTCAACAGCAACATCAATTGAACTCAAGCAATCCTCTTGCCTCATCCTCCCACCACGAGGCCAGGCTAGTTTTTCTGCTTTTAGTAGAGACAGTTCTTGCTCTTGCTCAGGTTGGTCTCAAACTCCTGAGCTCAAGTGATCCACTTGCCTCAGCCTCCCAGAGTGCTCGGATTACAGGCATGAGTCGCTGTAACTGGCCCAAGAAATGGTCTTTTCATAATCCATTTTGGTTTGGGCTCACCTCGATTATGTATTCTTATAATCCCCACCCAGAATAAAATTTCCCAAGGGGATTAATTTCTTTATTTTCCATGTGATGATTTCTTATTCATGCCCTCTTTTCTCTTCAAAGTGTATAAACTAGTAAAATCAAGGAGAAAGGAGGCTGGGCTAGTAAGTTTACAATACCACCTTTCAAAAAAGTTCTAGATTCCATTGATTAATTGCAGCTCTTTTCTTTGTAAAATCCAGTCATATTGTTTATCACCTTTTCTATTTATTCTAAAAGAAATTCTTATATTCTGCCTGATAAAATGAAATCGTGAGACTCCAACTTTAGATAATAAAATCTATTATAGAGTAGTCAGAACACAGGGCTCTGGAAAGTAAACAGGGGTTAGTAGGGATCTAAACAGTAAAACTTCTTGTCCCCCAAATGTCCCACAATTCTTTCAGCTCTCTCATCCTGTCTCCCTCGCTAGGGTAATTCATCTCTGTATTACCTTCTCAAAGGATGGGGGCCATGCAACTTAATCATACCACTTCAAATTGTTTAGGGTACAAACTCTTTCCTGTTTTGGGACAAAAGGGAAAGGTTGGTACACCAACTTCATAATGATTCTGTGATTCAACCAAACCTATAGCAAAAGGCAGTTTAGTTTTCAGAAGAGTAGGCTTTACAACCCAGCAAATGGAGATCAGCTAAGATAACCGATAAGTATGGAAACCATTTTTTAGTGTAGCCCCAACTTCAAAAAATGTTACTTTTTTCAATAAAAACAAATGATTAAACATGCACTAAAGTCTGTAACCCTGAAAGACTTTTTCTATCAACAGGCTCATAATCTGGGACTAAAGACATTCTTCAGATCAAATATCCCCATTTCTAGCTGGGAAATTAAGCTTAAGAATTTGCAAAACTTTTTCAATAAGAGATATAAGCATGAATTTAAAATTTTCAGTCCCTAGGCTTCCCAAAAGGTACAATTTCTTTCTTTCTTTCCTTCCTTCCTTCCTTTTCTTTTTGAGGCAGAGTCTCACTTTGTCACCCTCAGTAGAGTGCTGTAGTGTCACAGCTCACAGCAACCTCCAACTCTTGGGCTTAAGTGATTCTCTTGCCTCAGCCTCCCAAGTAGCTGGGACTACAGGCGCCCACCACAATGCCCGGCTGTTTTTTCTGTTGCAGTTGTCTTTGTTGTTTAGCTGGTCTGGGGCCAGATTTGAACTTGCCAGCCTGGATGTATGGCTGGCGCCATAACCACTGTGCTTCGGGGGCCAAGCCCCAAAAGGGACAATTTTTGATAACCAGGACATGGGTTTACATTTCCTATTGAGACATACTGGGTGATAACAGTGTCTTTACCCTTGATCTACCTATCATTTATATTCGTATCTGTCTATACAATCCTCCAATAACCAATCACGTTAATCAATTCCATCAGTACTATAGGAACTGGAAGAAGAATATCAGTTGTTTGACTCTGTTAATGGGCTTGTCCACATCAGAGACTCCTGTGCTTGACCTGTGTAGCCATGGACTTCCTGCTGATGACTAAGGGGATCTTGTTAACTCCCTCATGCTGCCGACAGAAGAAAGAGAAGGAAGGACCACAGCCTTCTCCTCTACTTCATATACCACCTGTCAATGGTAAAAATAACATTAACTTGACATGATGCATGTTTTACTGTGGTGGTGATTTAAGGAACATTATGTCTCAGTTTCACAAACTCTGATCCTCTTATGCCCTGCAAGAAAGTAAATAAACACTTTCTAGGTGATTAGCAACCTACTTTATCGCTCCTGGAGGTCAGGGCTGAACTTGTGTGGTGATGTCCTCACATCTCAAGCAAATAAGTAAACCAGTACAGTTTGGCTTAGAAGTAACAAGTGGATCAGAGTTCTTTTCTTTGTCTTTTGGGCCGCTCAGTTTTCTAAAGAAGGACTCAATTTAAAATGGAATGGTCATCCATCCTGCTCGATTTATGTGTCAAATCATACTTAATCCTTTGATGGGGTACTGTCACAAAAAATAATGTACTCAGGAAATTCTAAGTTGATTTACATAGAACTAGTAACCTCTGGTTTATAGGCATTTGAATGTACTTTTCCATGACCATCCCATGTAACTATTTTTTTAGTTTTCTCTTTTCTTAAGTGATCTCATTCTAACAATTATAACATCTTATAATGCCTATGTGACTCTTTCATGCTTTTACAAAAATTATCTCTTTTGATTCTCACAACTTCAATAATGAATCTATTATTAACCCCATTTCAAAATAGTTAGAAGCTTAGGCTTTGAAGTGAAACTGATGAGAGTGGTTCTATAATGTTGAGCAAGATTCACAGCTTTTTGAGCCTCAGTTTCCTCATCTGTAAAAAGGGAGTGATAACAATGTTTACTCCATAGAATTGTTCTGAGGTTTAAATGAATAAAAGTTGCATATAGTGTTATAAATGCTCAATAGATGATGATATTTAGAGGGAGGGTAAACGATGCTTAGAGACCTCGAGAAACCAAACCTGTTCTCGTTGCAGCCAGGGCCACATCCTGGGTTTGCTGACTTCAAAGCCAGTGGTAAAGCCCTCTCACTTTGTTTGCAATTCAGCTGCTTTAAAGTGTGACTCAGCATTGTTTCTAACTACCTTCATACTGATCAAACACAAAAGCACTTTTCCTTTCTAACCAGTGGACTTCAGTGCCTTCCATGGATTCCTTGATGAAAGTCAGTGGACATCTGGGCCTTGTCCTGATACAGCAAAAGTACAGCAAGGTTAAAAAAGCAAATAAAGGCAAATCAATGAAAAAAAATATATAATCTACAAAGATGAGCATCAGTGGTAGCTCATTGCCCTAAGGGAAAGCTGTTGTAAGAAGCAAGTTTTTGAGTGAGTCGGCTCATGCCTGTAATCCTAGCACTCTGGGAGGCCAAGGCCGGTGGATTGCTTGAGCTCACAAGTTCAAGACCAACCTGAATAAAAGTGAGACACCACCACCACCCACAATTTTTCTATTTTTTTCTGCTAAAAATAGAAAAACTGAGGCAAGGGGATTGCTTGAGCCTGAGTTGGAGGTAGCTGTGAGCTATCATGTAATAGCACTCTACACAGGTGATAGCTTGAGACTATCCCCTCCCCAAAAAAGAAGAAGCAAATTTTTAAATGAGATTGAGGAAAGGCTCAAGGTCTTTATATTGACATATTTTAGTCTTTTAAAAAATGGATAGTCTTAGTACATGTGATCCAGCTGTTCTGTTTGTCTAAAAGGAAAAGTGCATTGGCTTGACTATAGGGTAAGTGCCAAGGAACTTCTAAAACATAGACCCCAGCACCCTTAAATCACCATCCATATATTTTTTAGCATACCTGTTGAGAATGCTTATAGGTGAAACTCATTTTGATATTACAGCTCTTTGAGTTTTCTAATAAGGTTCTCTCCCTAGAGTTCTAAGTGGGGTTGTTTTCAGAAACCAAGTCTCTTGTTATCTCTGCACGTCTTTGCTCCCTATGTGCCTTCTGAGTCACTTCAGTTTAACTTATTTACCCTTTGGCTGCCTTCAACGCACATGTGAGCCCTACTGACGTTCATGTGGAATATGTCATAATCAAAAAAGGCAATAGAATTGTGGTCCTCTATTTTTAACCTTGGAGCCAATACGAGTGCAGCTTATAAATTGTGTTCCAGGCCCATGAGCCCTAAAACATAAAGGTTCTAGTTGACTTCTAGTTCTGGAATCCTCAGAAACTGATGGCAATGTTTGGTTATTTCCAGTTCAGCATTTTATTACATGGAACTTTGTAAGCAGTTTGCTAGAAGGAGGAATACTTTGCTTTGTTCCTTGAAGGACTAGAAACAAGAAAGGAATGAGGTATAGAAGTAGAAATAGAGCCAATATCTAACTGGCCCTCCAGTAGGACATTTGTTTAGTTGGCTATTATTACTGTGGGTGACACTCAAAACAATAGGTCCCAAATATTTAACAAAAAATTATAGTGCAAGGTGACTCAATTTCTTTGGTGTAATGTAACGTTAGTTGGAAGATACCTTTAATATACACAGTGTAAAAACACATTTCTTGGTTTTATAGGGGGTATAAGTTGTCAAGCACCACCTGAAATTCTTCATGAAATAAATAAAAAACAGCATCAGGTTTTGAGAGTCTTCTTCAACCAGCACAAGGAAAACAAAAAATTCTAACCCAGGTTCTCTGAAGTAGACACATATTTTTCATGTGGAAAAAATAACAAACATAAATAAGGTCAAAGCTAACTTGGTGTTATTAGTCTTAGTGGAAAATTCCCTGGAACTTATGCATCTCTTTAGGTTCTTTCTTCAGCAGGAGACTCCTTCCAAAAAGAAAAGAAAAATAACAATTATATAGAATAATTGCATAACTGTGGTTGACATGAGAAAAAAGACAACAGTTTTCTTGTTCTAAAAGAGGTCTGCATAGATCAGTTCAAACTCAGGTCTTCCCAGTAAATAAGATGTTACATTTCCCAATACAAACTGCACTTGCTTTGTTTCATGAACTATAATGTCTAATGTAGCTTCTTTAGACATTACAAATAAAATGTGATATTCGTAATACATGGCTCAATCCATGTAAAAAGATACTTAGGGAAATGAGCCACTAAACAGGAAGCTGCAGAGAGTAGGGGGAACAGACAATGGCACCTCTCTTCTGTATAGACGTGAGATTTTATGACCTGGGATGATTTCTGCATGACGGACTCTCTTGAAGGTTCACATTCGCTGCATGGGGTGGGTTCTGGCATCACTTCTGATCCTATTCACTGCTGTCTTCCTGCTGTGTGCTGGGTGACTCAGGGGCTTGGTTTTGGCACACACTGACACTCTCCTCTGAATTTCAAAGGCAGTTTAGTTCAACAGCCACTGAATTGAGTAGTTTTTGTGACTCAGGGAACAACTGTTTGGTGGCCAAAGAGAAATGATCTTGCCATAATAATAGCCTGCAATCTGCTATCTCCTTCTTTCCTGAAATCTCAAAGATCACAAAAAGAACTCATCTCAAGGAGATCTCAACTCTCAGATAAACAAGTGGAAAAAAAATATCCTACAGTGATCCAGTGACTGTCGCTGGATCCGTTTTCACCCTACCAATCTCACCACCCCAAAGTCAGAAGCAGCACTAGGCTGAAAGTCTCCTGATATGAATTATTAATTTTTTAAGAAAGTAATTTTTTCCAAACAACTTCTCATATCTCTAAAAAGATGGGTCATCACGATTGTCATCTACTTTCTCAAGCAGTTCATGTTAAGAAGCCAGGCACTAAAAATCTCCCTGAGTCCCTTATCAGTTTTTGCCCATACTTGAATGTCACTTGGCCATAGAAAGAGGGTATCGGTGACTGAAGTCAATGAAATGGAAGATGCTAAAAGAGCCCCATTTGAAAAATCTGTAAACCAATACTGTGCCTATCTTTTCAATTATCAAACACCTTTCACCAGCCCCAAATCCCAATAATGTTTGTATAGCCCACCAAAACTTATCATGGAATTTTTTTTAGTTCGTGTACAGGATAATGATGTGAGGGGACAATAGCATGACCCTTGTCTGATTTGAAGGCAGTATAGAGCTTAAAGATGTAGATTTCTGGATGCAGATCACTTGCAATCAAATGCTGACCTCCCTACCTATTAACCATTAACATTGTTCAATTTGTGCCATCTTTCTATATGTCTGTTTTATAATCTGTAAAATAGGGATAAAACATGCAATGTTTAGTATACTGTAAAAAAATCACTAGCTATGTAAAGAAGTAGAAAACCATAACCCATAACCAAGGGGGGAAAAGAGCCAAAAGATTATTTATCGCAGCTCAATTTACAATCATTAAAATGTGGAAACAGCCCACCAACCCAAGAATGGATTAACAAGCTGTGGTATATGTATACCATGGAATACTATTCAGCCATTAAAAAAGATGGAGACTTTACAGCCTTTGTACTAACCTAGATGGAAGTGGAAGACATTATTCTTAGTAAAGCATCACAACAATGGAGAAGCAGGCTTGGCACCTGTGGCTCAACGGGCTAAGGCACCAGCCACATACACCTGAGCTGGCAGGTTCGAATCCAGCCCGGACCTGCCAAAGAACAATGACGGCTGCAACCAAAAAATGGCCGGGGCATTGTGGTGGGCACCTGTAGTCCCAGCTACTTGGGAGGCAGAGGCAAGAGCCCAGGAACTGGAGGTTACTGTGAGCTGTGATGCCACAGCACTCGACCCAGGGTGACAGCTTGAGGCTCTGTCTCAAAAAAAAAAAAAAAAAAAAAAGAATGGAGAAGCATGAATCCTATGTAGTCAATTTTGATATGAGGACAATTAATGACCTAGTACACCGTGGAGGTAAAGGTGGGGGGAAGGAAGACCAGAGAGAGAGAGAAGGAGTGAGGGAGGTGAGGGAAAGGAAGAGAAGAGAGAGAGAAGGAGGGAGGGAGGCGGAGGTCTTGGTGTGTGACACACCTTTTGGGGGCAAGACATAATTATAAGAGGGACTTTATCTAACAAATGCAATCAGTGTAACCTGGTATCTTGTAACCTTAATGAATCCCCAACAAAAAAAAAAATTAAAAAAAGAAATAGACCCATAGATAACACAGTTACAGGAATTATTATTCAAGAACTTTAAAATGTATCAAGGACTGAAGGAAAAACTAGTAATAGTTGGTGAGCAGATGAAAAATCTCAAGATCGGCTTGGTGCCTGTGGCTCAACGGGCTAAGGCACCAGCCACGTACACCTGAGCTGGCGGGTTCGAATCCAGCCCCGGCCGCCAAACAACAATGATGGCTGCAACCAAAAAAAAAACAAAAAACAAAAAACGGCCAGGCGTTGTGGCGGGTGCCTATAGTCCCAGCTACTTGGGAGGCGGAGGCAAGAGACTCGCTTGAGCCCAGGAATTGGAGGTTGCTGTGAGCTGTGATGCCACAGCACTCTATCCAGGGTGACAGCTTGAGGCTCTGTCTCAAAAAAAAAAAAAAAGAAAAGAAAAGATACATCATTAGTTATTAGGGAAATGCAATTAAAATCAAGAAATACCACTAAGCACTCAGTAGAAGGGCTGCAATTAATTTTATTTTATTTATTTATTTTTTTGAGACAGAGCCTCAAGCTGTCACCATTTTTGGTTGCAACTGTCATTGTTGTTTGGTGGGCCCGGGCTGGATTCGAACCCGCCAACTCCGGTGTACGTGGCTGGAGCCTTAGCCCATTGAGCCACAGGCGCCAAGCCAGAAAGGCTGCAATTTAAAAGACTGACCATATCAAGTGTTGATAACAGTGTGGAGAAACAAAGTCTCATGCACTGCTGGCCAGAATGCAAAATGGTACAGCCACTTTGGAAAACAGTTTGATAGTTTCTTAAAACATTCAGCACATCCTTACACAGCCTAGCAATTGCACTCCTACATATTTACCCAAGAAAAATGAAAAACATACCTACACAAAGACTTGCCTATCGAGCAGTGCCTGTGGCTTAGTGGATAGGATGCTGGCCCCATATACGGAGGGTGGCGGGTTTGAACCTCGCACCCGCCAGCTAAAACAGTAGTAGCAACTGCAACAAAAAATAGCCTGGTGTCCATCAACCTGTACAGCAGTTTTTCTTGTTTGTTTGTTTTTTGAGACAGAGTCTCACTTTGTCACCCTTGGTAGAGTGCGTTGACGTCATAGCTCACAGCAACCTCAAACTCTTAGACTCAAGCGATTCTCTTGCCTCAGCTTCCCAAGTAGCTAGGACTACAGGCGCTCACCACACCCACCTCAACGTCCGACTATTTTTAGAGATGGGGTCTCACTCTTGGTCAGGCTGATCTAGAACCAGTGAGCTCACGCGATCCACCCACCTCAACCTCCCTGTATAGCAGTTTTATTTGTAATGGACAAAAGCTGGAAACAATCCAAAGAACTTTGGAAAATGGCATGGCAGTTTCCTACTAAGTCAAGTACATGTTTACTATATAACCCAACAATCCCATTCTTAGGGGTTTAACCAAAAGAAATGAAAACATGTTTAAGCAAAAATGTCCATGTGTTCATCAATTGGTGAATGAATGAACAAACTGTGGTGTGTGCAGACAGTGGAATACCACTTATCACTAAAAGGGAGCAGATTGTTGATATACTCAGCAACACAGTGAATCTCACAGACATTCTGCTGAGTTAAAGAGGCTGGCTTGTGTGTGACTGGAATGTTCTGTTTGCTGGTCACACAGGTGGTTTACATTGAACACAGGCATTGAGATGAACATTTCTGACGTGTGCATTTCTACACAATTGTTATACTTTTGTCAGAGTTGTGGGAGGTTTTTTATCCAGAGAGTTCAAGAAAGAAAATGTGACAAGTCCGTCTCCGTCCTACCCTGAACACTAACCCTGGGATTCCTCCACAGAGGCCACCAAACAGATGCTAACACACATCTGTATTTATGCTGGAAAACCTTCTAGAAGGGCCTCTACATAGAGGAATCCTTTCCTGTTTGGGGGCCCCTACGTTTTGTTTTATTTTTCTGAAAAAGCATTTTTCAGGACAAAATGTTAGAGAAGGGCCTTTGCAGTTGGACAGGGCTGGGTTGTATATGGACTATATCATCCTCAAGCCACCAAGTGGCTTCTGTCGCTTATTGATCAGTCGATGTCAGTAAGGGCCTATGCAGCTGGACAGGTGCTGGCCCTTTAGTGCTCACAGTCGGGAGGGGAGGGGAGGGGCTCACTGAGAAAGGGACAACAGGAGGAGGGTGATGGGGTCAGGGGAGGGAGTGAGGAGGAGGATGCATAGTCCAGGTGTGAGGGATCAAGGGTCAAGACCAAGGCCTGAAGCAGAGCTGAACACGGAGGTGGGGCTGTGGATGGAAGGCCTGGGAGAGGAGACTCCTGGGGAGCCCAGGGGGTCCAGTGAGGAGGGAATTGTAAGAAGTGAGTTTCAGCATTTTCCTCCCCATCCCTCTCCCAGGGGCCCAGTTTTGTTGACTGGTACCTCCATGCACCCCACCCTTTCCTGAGAGTTGGAACCCTTCCGGACCTGGTCCCCACTCAATTCTTCTCCAGCCCCATGTAGCCCATCCACAAAGACCCCTCCCTCTCCTTCTTTTTCCCGCTGCCCCTTCGGCCCACCAGGCCAGCGGAAGCCACAGCCTGCAGGTGCCTCCTCCCTTGTCTCCCACTTCCTTTTGGGTCCCCTCAGTTTATTTCCCACACGCAGCCAGAGGGAAGTCGGACTATGTCACTGCTCTGCATAAAATCCCCTGGTGGCTTCCCACAGCTTAGAATAAAATTCAAACACCTGGCCCTTGGTGTGACCCACAAGGCCCTGGGGATCAGCCCCTGCTGCCTCTCCCACCAACCTCCCTCCTTGCTCTGCTCCAGCCACACTGACCCCCTGCCATTTCGTGAACACCCCAAGCACATCCCCTCCACAGGCCCCTTGCACTGGCTGTTCTCTCTGCCGGCACCTTCCTCATCCCAAGCAAGGTCGCTTTGCAGGCTAACTCCTACTCCTTCCATCTCTGGGAAGTTTTCTCCTGAGGCCCTCATGCCCTTGACTAAGTGCCCCCCGACTTCGGCTCTCCCACAGCACCCTACCCTCCTCCTGGGCGACATCCCTCCCTGAGAGATGGATTCAAATCCCTGCTCAGCCATATCACCTGGAAGAGGAGGGAAACTGAAGCATATCCTTCTTCCCTCTGGGACTCAGCTTGCCTCATCTGTAAAATGGGGCTGTGATAGTAATGGCACTGTGTTTCTCCAGTTCTGGGCTCCAGAACCAGTTGTTCTGCATCAGCCAAGATCCTAAACAGACTGTGCCCTTCTCAAGCCAACGTGAACTGTCAGCACCCTGAGAACAGGGACCTGTCTGGTCAGTGCTGTTTGCTGTGTCACTCGTGCTCCGGGCAACCCCTGGAGCTCAGGGCACATGTGCTATATGCAGGGAAGACTATACTACAGTGGCAGAGGCTCTGAGCTGAGCCCCAGACCTTCTGCAGACCTGCCTCCTCCTGAGAGAAAAGACTTAGGATGGGAGTCAAAGCTGAGCCCCACCAGAGGCACCTGGTCTCTCCTCCCCCCAGCAAGGTGCCCCACCAGCAGAAATGACCTTGGTCCTGTGGCAGAGCAGATCCTGTTCAAATCTGGGTGCCTAAACAGAGTTACCACATGACCCAGAAATGCCACTCCTTTATTTCCCAAGAGAAATAAAAATTTACCAAATTTTGCACTCTATATATGGCAGTTTACTTTATGAAAATTATATCCTGGGAAACTGTTAATAGGCACGCACCTATTAAAATATCTAAATTAGGCTCGGCGCCTGTGGCTCAACAGGCTAAGGCGCCAGCCACGTACACCTGAGCTGGCGGGTTCGAATCCAGCCCCCGGGCCCGCCAAACAACAATGACGGCTGCAACCAAAAAAATGGCCGGGCGCTGTGGCAGGTGCCTGTGGTCCCAGCTATTTGGGAGGTGGAGGCAGGAGACTCGCTTGAACCCAGGAATTAGAGGTTGCTGTGAGCTGTGGTGCCAATGCACTCTATCCAGGGTGACAGCTTGAGGCTCTGTTTCAAAATAATTAATTAATTAATTTAAAAAAATAAAACTGATAATGGTGGTACCTGTGGCTCATTGAGTAGGGCGCCGGCACCGTATACCGAGGGTGGCAGGTTCAAACCCAGCCCTGGCCTAACTGCAACAAAAAATAGCTGAGCATTGTGGCAGGCACCTGTGGTCCCAGCTACTTGGGAGGCTGAGGCAAGAGAATCACCTAAGCCCAAGAGCTGGAGGTTGCTGTGAGCTTTGTTGCCATAGCACTCTACAGAGGGTGATAACGTGAGACTCTGTCTCTTAAAAAAAAAACACAAAAAACTGATAATAACAAGTGCTAACAAGTACTGTACTGTATATAGAACAACTTGAACTTTCTCATACATTGCTTATAATCCATACAAAAACCTGTAAAGAAATATTCATAGCAGCATTCTTCACAAGAGTCAAAAAGTGGCTGAGTGCAGTGGTTCACACCTGTAATCCTAGAACTATGGGAGGCTGAGGATCAGAGTGCTTGAGCTCAGAAGTTTGAGACCAACCTGAGCAAGAGTGAGACCCCATCTCCACTAAAAACAGAAAAACGAGCTGAATGTTGTGGTGAGCACTTGTAGTCCCAGGTATTGGAGAGGCTGGGGCAGGAAGATTGCTTAGGCCAGGAGTTTGAGGTTACTATGAGCTATGACCGCACAGCACTCTACCCGGGGTGACAGAGTGAGATTCTGTTGAAGAAAGAGAGAAAGAGGGCGGCGCCTGTGGCTCATCGAGTACAGCACCGGCCCCATATACCGAAGGTGGCGGGTTCTAACCCGACCTCAGCTGAACTGCAAATCAGAAAAATAGCTGGGCGTTGTGGCGGGCCCTTGTAGTCCAGCTACTCGGGAGGCTGAGGCAAGAGAATCACCTAAGTCCAAGAGCTGGAGGTTGCTGTGAGCTGTGTGATGCCACAGCACTCTACCAAGGGCAGTAAAGTGATTCTCTGTCTCTACAAAAAAAAAAAAAGAAGAACAAAGAGAAAGAAAGAAAGAAAGAAAGAAAGAAAGAAAGAAAGAAAGAAAGAAAAAGAAAGAAAAAGAGACGAAGTTCTGATGCATGCTGCTGCAACAGGGATGGACCTCAAAAACATTATGCTAAGTGAAAGAAGCCAGACGGAGACCACATGATAACATGTATGATCCATTTACATGATTCCATTTGTATGAAATGTCCAGAATAGGCAAATCCACAGAGATGGAAAGCAGATTAGTGGCTGCCAGGAGCTGCGAGGAAGAGGAAATGGAGAGTGACTGCTAATGGATATGGGGTTTCTTTTTCAGGTGATGGAATGTTCTGGAATTAGGTAGTGATGATGATTACACAATCCTGTTAATATAGTAAAACTTACTGAAATTATTGTATCCCCCCCTTCTTGGAAAGACAAGGTCTCGCTCTGATGCCTTGACTTGACTTGAAAGCTATGGCCTGATCAGAGCTCATTGCAACCTTCAACTCCTGGGTTCAAGCAATCCTCCTTCCTTAGCCTCTAAGTGCTTGACACCACATCTGGGTAATTTTCTTACTTTCGTAGGGACAGGGCCCTTGCTATGTTGCACAGGCTGGTCTTGAACTCATGGGCTCAAGTGATCCTCCCACCTCAACCTCCCAAACTGCTAGAATTCCAGGCTTGAGCCACCACCATAATTAGCCATGAATTATACTCTTTATTTTTTATCTATTTAATTTTTGAGTCAGAATCTCAAGCTGTTGCCCTGGGTAGAGTACTGTGGCATCACAGCTCACAGAAAACTCTTGGGCTTAAGTAATTCTCTTGCTTCAGCTTCCCAAGTAGCTGGGACTATAGGCACCTGCTACAATGCCTGGCTATATTTGGGTTGTAGTTGTCATTGTTGTTTGGCAGCCCGGGCTGGATCTGAACCCACCAGCTCTGGTGTATGTGGCTGGCGCCTTAGCTACCTGAGCTACAGGCGCCAAGCAAATAAAGGCATTTTTTTGAACTCTTGGTGCCATCACTTACCTAATGGCTATATATCCTTAGACACGTCCTTTGTCCTTTCTGAGCTCAGTCCCTGCATGTCTCAAAGAGGTTGTTAGCCTGTCCACCTATTCTCTGGAATGACTGACTCAGGGCAGTGGACAGCCCTGCAAGGTGAGTATTCATGGGCTTGGTGAATATTAGCACCCCCAGCCCCACCCCGGGTTGGAGAAGGGGCTGCCCACTGATACAGAGCCAAGGATGGATTTAGGCCATTGGCAGTATCAGGATGAGTACCAAAATGACACCAAGACGTGATCCACAGCCTTCAAAAGTGACCGGGACAGTGCATCTGCTGAACTCTGGACATCCCAGGACAATGCCAAGTGTTGCACGTTCAAACCCAGCCCCAGCCAAACTGCAACAAAAAATAGCCAGGCGGCTTGGCGCCTGTGGCTCAACGGGCTAGAGTGCCAGCCACACACACCTGAGCTGGTGAGTTAGAATCCATTGTTGTCCGCCAAACAACAATAACAGCTGCAACCAAAAAAAAAAAAAAAAAAATGGCCAGGCGTGGCAGGTACCTGGAGTCCCAGCTACTTGGGAGGCAGAGGCAGGAGACTCGCTTGAGCCCAGGAATTGGAGGTTGCTGTGAGCTGTGATGCCACAGTACTCTACCCAGGGTGACAGCTTGAGGCTCTGTCTCAAAAGAAAAAAAAAAATAGCCAGGCGTTGTGGCAGGGTACAGCTGTAGTCCCAGCTACTCAGGAGACTGAGGCAGATGAATCACCTAAGCCCAAGAGCTGGAGGTTGCTGTGAGCTGTGACGCCACAGCACTCTACCGAGGGTGACAAAGCAAGATTCTGTCTCTAAAAAAAAAAAAAAGAAACAGTGAGAAGGTGACTATAAGGAAGTGTGTCCTCACCAGACACAAAATCTGCTGACACTTTGATTTTGGAATTCCTGGCCTCCAGAACTGTGAGAAATACATTTCTGTTGGCTTGGCACCCATAGCACAGTGGTTTTGGCACCAGACACATGCACCGAGGGTGGTAGGTTCAAACTTGGCCAGGGCCAGCTAAACAACAATGACAACTGCAACAAAAAAATAGCTGGGCATTGTGGGAGGCACCTATGGTCCCAGCTGCTTGGGAGGCTGAGGCAGGAGAATCATTTGGACTCAGGAGTTTGAGGTTGCTGTGAGCTGTGACACACAGCACTCTACTGAGGGTGACATAGTGAAAGAAAGAGAAAGAGGGCGGTGCCTGTGGCTCAGTGGGTAGGGCGCCAGCCCCATAAACTGAGGGTGGCGGGTTCAAACCTGGCTCTGGCCAAACTGCAACAAAAAATAGCCGGGCATTGTGGCAGGCAGCTGTGATCCCAGCTACTCAGGAGGCTGAGGCAAGAGAATTGCCTAAGCCCAAGAGTTGGAGGTTGCTGTGAGTTGTGTGACGCCACGGCACTCTACCGAGGGCGATAAAGTGAGACTATGTCTCTCTAAAAAAAAGAAAGAAATTCAGAGAGGTATGAAAAAGAAAATTTAAACCCGCAGCCACTCCATGGTCCAGACAGAACCACTCTTGCCCCCCAGGGCAGGCATAGATGGATACAGATGGAGGAAACATGTCACAGAAATAGGACCACACTACTTTTTTCAGGCCGCTCTGCAAACTGCTTTCTACCTGTCAGCACAGGGTGGCACCGTCTCAAGGCCACGTGAAGTTTATTGGTGAAATATTAATTGCTTAATTTAATATGAACTAAAGATGCTCCCTGGGGGAGAAGCAATCATCTACAGACATGGAAAAGGCAAAAATTGCATAAAACTACCAGGCACAGGCTTGGTGCCTGTAGCTCAGTGGTTAGGGCACTGGCCACGTACACCAGAGCTGGCGGGTTCAAACTCGACCTGGGCCTGCCAAACAACAGTGACAACTACAACCAAAAAATAGCTGGGCATTGTGGCAGGCGCCTGTAGTCCCAGCTACTTGGGTGGCTGAAGCAAGAGAATCATTTAAGGCCAAGAGTTAGTGGTTGCTGTGAGCTGTGACGCATCGCCCTCTACCCAGGGCAACAGCTTGAGACTTTGTCTCAAAAAAAAAAAAGGCTCGGCGCCAGTAGCTCAAGCAGCTAAGGCGGCAGCCACATACACCAGAGCTGGCGTTTCCAGCCAGGCCTGCTAAACACCACCAACTACAACCAAAAAATAGCCGGGCGTTGTGGCGGGCACCTGTAGTCCCAGCTACTTGGGAAGCTGAGGCAAGAGAATCACTTAGGTCCAGGAATTGGAGGTCGCTGTGAGCTGAGACGCCACAGCACTCTACCCAGGACGACAGCTTGAGACTCTGTCTCAAGAAAAAAAAAAAATCACCATGACCATGCGTATATACTTTTCAGATCCCTTCCTTTTTCTCTTCTTTCTCTCCCTTCTTTCCTTTCAATGAATATTAACTGAGTACTGACTACTTATTCATTCATTCATTCATTTAATCATTTGAGAAGCATTTTGGAGTGCTAGTCTGTCAAGCTTGCTCTTCCTCTGTGCCTAGAATACATAATACAATACATAATGTAGAGATTATATCATGTATTATAGCTGCAATATTCTCAGAACACACAGACTCCGACTAGCATACCCACTATTCCCTCATGCTGGGCATTTAGGTTGTTGACGGTGTCCCACTCCTCTGGAAAAGTGCTGGGCAATTGTGTTTATGTGCTTTTTATTTGTGTTATTGGGGCAACGGTGGAATGCTTTCTAACTGATCTCAAAGCGAGGCCCTGAGAAGGCAGGAACTCACCCAGGGTGGAAAAGTAAGGTATTGGTAGCACTTGGGCCTACAAGGAAAGGATTGAAGGCCTTGGGAAAAGTCCCTGCCCAGCCCCAGGTCTTTCCCTGGGGTAAAGAAGGGTTTGCTTCAGGGATCCCCACCCCAAGTGCTCCCAGGAGTGACACTTGGGTTTCGTTTCTCCTTGCTGTTACCTCTTCAGCCCCCATTCAAATTTTATTTCAGGCCATGGCTCCAGCTACTTAGAATTGAGTTTGGGGACTCTGGGTGCCTTAACCTGAGTCCCTTCCACCTTATACCCAGAGAGGGGTTGTACACAGTCAGATTGGCTGCCCAGTTCTGGCACTCAAGATTCTAGGGCACAACATGGGATGCCAAACCTTGGGAGTCCACAGACCATCTCAGGAAACAGACTTTGGTAATAGACACAAAGAGCCTAAAACGTCAGGGTTATCTTCTGGGTGACCTTGGGAAAGTTCCCTACTCTCTCAGACCCTCTCTCCTAAATCTCTCCAATGGGCAGAGTAATAGCCACTCTTAGGCCCTGGGCCAAGCAAAGTATGAGTATTTACTCAATTGTATAACAACCCCAGAAAGGAGGGGCTCTTCTTCCTCAGAGAAGGAAATGAACACACAGAGTGGTTGAGCAACTTGCTCTAGGCTGCACAGCAGGCAGGCCATGGAGCAGAGCTGTGAACCCAGAACTGAGCTCCTAACCACTGTAGAATGCATCTTATACCTGTATTGCCCAGGGCTTCTATGAGGATTAAATCTGACAATCTTGGCTCAGTGAGTAGGGTGCTGGCGCCATATACCGAGGGTGGTGGGTTCGAACCTGACCCCAGCCAAACCACAACAGAAAAATAGCCAGGCGTTGTGGTGGGCGCCTGTAGTCCCAGCTACTCGGGAGGCTGAGGCAAGAGAATCGCCTAAATGCAGGAGCTGGAGGTTGCTGTGAGCTGTGTGACGCCATAGCACTCTACCAAGGGCGACATAGTAAGACTCTGTCTCAAAAAAAAAAAAAAAAAACTGACAATCTGTGCAAAATGGGTAGTAAACTGGCACAAAATGTGTATTGCTATGATTATTATTGCTACTATTACCATTAATTCTTATTACCGTTAATAATCTTTATCATCAGCTCGGTGCCTGTGGCTTAAGTGGCTAGGGCACCAGCCACATACACCTGAGCTGGTGGGTTTGAATCCAGCCCCGGCCCGCCAAACAACAATGACGGCTGCAACCAAAAAATGACCTGGCGTTGTGGCGGGCGCCTGTAGTCCCGGCTACTTGAGAGGTGGAGGCAGGAGACTCACTTGAGCCCAGGAATTGGAGGTTGCTGTGAGCTGTGATGTCACAGCACTCTACCCAGGATGACAGCTTGAGGCTCTATCTCAAAAAAAATTATAATAATAATCCTTATCATAGTTATCCTTATTATCTTTATCATTAATTCATTTGCCTGACTGGTTGATCTTTTTTTTTTTTATAATTTTATTGAATCATAATTGTGTACATTGGTGCAATCATAGGGCACGATGTGCTTCATATACATTCAGAAATATTTTGATCGCACTGTTACAGATAGCCTTCATGGCATTTTCTTGATCACTATATAAAGACATTGATACTCTACCTTTAATAAGTTTCACCAGTTCCCTGCTAAGATGCACCATAGGTGTGTTCCCACTAATTGCCCTCCCTCCACCCATCCTCCCCCCTCCCCTCCCCTCCCTTTCCCTTTTCCCTGTATTCCTGTGCTATAATTGGGTTTTAGCCTTCATATGAAAGCTATAAATTAGCTTCATATTAGGGCTGAGTACATTGGAAACTTTTTCTTCCATTCTTGAGATACTTTGCTAAGAAGAATATGTTCCAGTTCCATCCATGTAAACATTTTTTTTTTTTTGAGACAGAGCTTCAAGCTGTCACCCTGGATAGAGTGCTGTGGCATCACAGCTCACAGCAACCTCCAACTCCTGGGCTTAAGTGATTCTCTTGCCTCAGCCTCCCAAGTAGCTGGGACTACAGGCGCCCGCCACAATGCCTGGCTATTTCTTTAGTTGCAGTTTGGCGGGGGCTGGGTTTGAACCCGCCACCCGGGGTATATGGGGCCAGCGCCCTACTCACTGAGCCACAGGCGCCGCCTTTTTTTTTTTTTTGAGACAGAGTCTCACTTTATTGTCCTCAGTAGAGTGCCATGGCGTCACACAGCTCACAGCAACCTCCAGCTCTTGGGCTTAAGCAATTCTCTTGCCTCAGCTTCCAGAGTAGCTGGGACTACAGGCGCCTGCCACAACGCCCGGCTATTTTTTTGTTGCAATTTGGCCGAGGCCGGGTTTGAACCCGCCGCCCTCAGTATATGGGGCTGGCACTCTACCCACTGAGCCACAGGCACCACCCCAGGCTCAACTCTTAGGCTCAAGTGATCCTCGTGCCTCAACCTCCCGAGTAGCTGGGACTATGAAGGCCTACCACAATGCCCAGCTATTTTTAGAGACAGAGTCTCACTCTAGTTCAGATTGGTCTTGAACTCCTGAACTGAGGTGATCCACCTGCCTTGGATGACTGGTTGTTCTTTGTCTAGCTGGGTCCTTATTTCTCTTGCTTGCTGAAAATTCCAGACCAGGCCTCATCTTTGTCCCTCACTCCTCTGATCCGTGGGTCACCAAACCCCACCCTCTGTCTCACCTGCCACTAGGACAGGGAAGCGTGCTCCTCCCCAGCTGCTCTCTTGCCCCAGGCTTGCTCCCAGAAAGGACAAATGCACTCAGCTCCCTCCTCTACTCAGATCCTCCCTCAGCTCCCAAGTTCCCTGGCCCTGACCTCAGCCTACCTCTCCCTGGTGGCTCCATCCCTCCCAGGTGCCTGCTGCCTGCGCACTCTGTAACCTCTGGTCTAGAACCCTATCTCTATGCAGGGGCCACAGAGTCAAAGTCTGACTCACTCCAGAATCTTCTCCTAAGGGTCCCCTCCTCCAGGACCTCCACAGGGTGCGGTGGGTGAATAATAAAAAGTTCCTGGATCCGTCCCAGGCCCTGAGAAAAATCTGCCAAACCCTCAGCTGCAGCCATCTGTAGTGGGTTGAACTGTGTTCCCCAAAAAGCTATGTTCAAGTCCTAATCCCCGGAACTCAGGAATGTGACCTTATTTGGAAATAGGATCTTTGTAGATGTAATCAAGTTGAGATGAGATCATACTGGATTAGGGTGGACTCTATACCCGGTGGCTGGTGCCGTAAGAGGAACAAAGACAAGGAGAAGAAGCAAGGAAGGAGTCTCTCCCCAGAGCCTCTGGAGGGAACACAGCCCTGCTGACACCTTGATTTTGACCTTTTGGCCTCTAGAACTGTGAGAAAATAAACTTCTGTTCTTTTTTTTTTTGAGACAGAGCCTCAAGCTGTCACCCTGGATAGAGTGCTGTGGCATCACAGCTCACAGCAACCTCCAATTCCTGGGCTCAAGCGAGTCTCTTGCCTCCGCCTCCCAAGTAGGTGGGACTACAGGCGCCCACCACAACGCCTGGCCATTTTTTGGTTGCAGCCGTCATTGTTTGGCG
>CAUYON010111136.1:0-33467 GCA_963573935.1 Arctocebus calabarensis | reverse complement strand
GAAGTTTTTTCTCCTGGCACTCCACTGTAAGGCAAACCTGGGGCTCTTGAGGGGTGATGACACAAGCTGGAGCCATAAGAATATGCCCCGGGCATTCTCAGTCCAGTTTGGGCTCTAATGGGGTCACTGTCCCAGGAGGCCTTCGCCTCTGGGGACAGGCCACCCTCCAGGGGTCACCCTTGCATTCTGGACAGGGGCCATATGCCCCAGGTACTCTTAGTCCTGTTTGGGCTCCGATGGGGTCACTGTCCCAGGAGGCCTTCACCTCTGGGGACAGGCCACCCTCCAGGGGTCACCCTTGCATTCTGGACAGGGGCCAGGTGGCTTGCCCAGCCCGACCAACTCAGCTTTTAATGTGTAAACTTCTAGAGAAGTTCCAGATGAGGGGAATGAAGAAGCTAAGAAAATTTCACCCAATAATATGATTCCTTGGTATAAAGATTATTTTGAATGAAAGGCTATTCATAATCAAGGAACTTTGAACGAAGACTTTCCTCTATCTACCTAAAATCTTAAAGGGCTGACTCTTTATCACATGCTAATAGACCTGGCCTTGAGATCATTTGAAGCGCAATACCTATCTCTCAGGTTAATTTACTAATGAATCTGTTTCCCTCCATCTACCCATCCCCCCTAGAAACCACTTGCTACACGTATACTTTCCAGTTTTTCTCCCTGCTCCCTTCTAAAAGGCATCTTTAAAGGCCACTGACTGGGATTTTGGGAAATCATCTTGTGGTTCTTCCCATGCGCATGGTATTTGGAAATAAATCTTTCTTTTATTAATCTACCATAATTGTGAGTTGATCTTTTCAGTGAATCAACCTAGGGAGAAAAGACAAGTTTCCCTGAAACCTCAACACTGCCATCAGAGGACCTGAGCCCACGGAATCCCTCTAGGGTCTTGGGCAATGGGGCTGTGGATCCTTGAAAGAATTCAGAATGACCCCTGTGAATTTCCAGCCTAGGGACATGGCACTGGTTGCAGAGATGGGCCCAGGCTCTGGGGTGTTTGGAGCAGCTGTTAGATAATTGCAAAACTACATCTCCCTGTTATCCACTGAAAGTTTCAAACTTATGGCCCGCCCCCAACGACTCTTCTCACCAGAGCAGTAACTTCTTATTGGCTATTCTACCATCCCAGCACCTCACCTAACTGACCCTATATAAGGATGTGCTTTTCTTTTGGCCTCTCTCGTCTACCCCCATCTGTTCCCTCCTCCTTAATGCTGACCCCTGCCAATAAAGAGTTTTCATACAAGCCTTGGTGGTCTGCTGGTCGAGTGCCCCCCTTTCAGCAGGTCCCTCTCTTTGGCTGCATGAGGTTTATTTCCTACTGAAGAACAGCTTAGAGTGAGAGATGTAAGAATTGCCCAAGAGACACGTGGGTCCAGCCTGAGCACAGAATTTCTGGTCAGCTCCAAAGCTCCCTTCATGTCCAGTGAGGGAGAAAACCCTCAATGTGCTGAAGGAGCTCAGAGGGGCCTGGTGTCCAACACATTCTTGGATGTTTGGAGATCACATTGGATGTGGTATAAGAAGGCAACTTCTGGGCACTCCTTTTGTCATTCATGGGGAGGAACTGAGGCTTCTGCCTGGCTAGACATGGCTGCCTGGGGGCCTGTCCAATAGAGAGGGCTGTGGGCCCCAGCCTGGGCCCTTCATCTATGGCCTGGCCTGTGGCTGTGAAGACCCTGGCAGCAGAGTTAGGTGTCCATGTCTAGGTATGTCCAAACTTTTCAGGAGTCAGCATTTCAAAGAAGGCAGAAATGCCCAAATAATCAGAACAGACAGCTCTTGTAGGCACTCACAGAATGGAGGGAACTTTGAGTGGATTTTCAGTGAGATTAGAGGATGATATTGCACTGAATTTGGGAATAGGTGGGAAATTGGAAAAGGACTTCTGAAACCTGCACAGGGAAAGGGAAGAAGAATGTGAGCATTGCTGAGTGTGGGTGGTGGGGCTTCCAGAAGGCAAAAGAGACAATAGGTAAGAAACTAGGTCAAATGGCAAAGAGAGCAGCACCCCCCCTCCCCCAATCAGCTCATTTAGGCCAGTGTGAGCTGAGGGTGAGAAGACCCTGCTCTTCTGAACAGAGATCAGGTTGTTGTGAGGGAGAAGGGAGAGTTGGAGCACAGTGGCCACAGTCATGGTGTCTGCAGCCCTGGCATAGATCCTTGCTCTCACCTACATTGTATCTAAGAAATAAAGTTAGAGTAGCAATTCCTGATTTTGTTTTTGCCTTCAAGGTTGGTGGGAATATAAACTGATATTGTTTTTGTGGATAGAAACTTGAAAGTATTTATTACAATATAAAAATGTATGCTGTTTGCAATAGAGACTTTTTGAAAAAAAGGCCTTCAAATTGTCCATCGAAAGGGCACTTTGCAGCCAATAAAAGCTGGGAGTATAGTGGGTATGACGGGGTCTTCTTTGGGAGGGCATTTGCAGGCCTCCTTTGGGAGTGGCTGACCAGCCCAGGGAGCTCAGGTTGGGAGGTTGCAGCTCATTCAGGATAGTAAGACACTTCCTCTTCTAGGGTATTTACACCAAGAGGATAAAGCCCCAATGTGCCTATAGACCTCTGAATGGCCATGGGCTGGGGGGCAATGGACACACCTTGCTCAGATGCCCCTTCCTTGAGGTCCAGCCTCTGTCTCTGGTTGCTCTAGTGAGGGGGCCTGGGAGCTGTCTTTCCCTATGAACTTGGGCAATTATTGGGCAGCCTTGGTCTATATCTGCCAGCTCTGGAATTGAGGGATGAGTAGGGAAGTGGGCCTGTGCCATTCTGGTTGGGGCAAGCCTTCTGCCAGGTGGGGAGTCTGTCCCTTCCCACCCATTTGCCTCTGTACCAGGATCCATGGGTGTAAGCAGAAGGGATGCATGTGATGTCCCTGTCGCCTAGACTCAGTCCTCCCCTCCTGGGCCTGGCTGTGGCTGTGGTGAGTGACCCATGTTGGCCATGCTGATGAGAATGTTGAGACTAGGGAGCTGGAGCCCACCTCTCTCTCTTTCTCTGTTTCTCATGTCTTCCTGCCCCCTGCCGGGTCCCCCAGTAAATCTCTTCATGCCTCAAGGACCCTGAATGGACACAGCAGCTTAGAAATCCCAAGATGTCCTAATTTTCTCAGAGCCCGTTTTCCCATGAAAGCCCCTGATGTTTCACAGTGAGAAAGGAGGGTGTTTGGGGCCAGGAAGCCCCCTGAAGGCTGGTCCCTTGGAGACTCCTTCTCTGAAGGCAGTCAGTGGCTGTTTCTTCTCTGAGGTTCTGGCCCGGGCATCAGATACCATGCCTGCTTTGGAGAGAGCAGGCTGGGAGCAGCCCATGTGAAGAGGGCTGGCTGGTAGAAACCTGGGGGCATGGGGGCTGCTGTGCTGTGGAGGGGTCACCCTGTGCCCTGGGAGGCACAGGAAGTTGGGATGGATGCTGGTCCAGCCAGGTCCTAGTCAGGCTTAGGAGCACATACATGGATCTGGGGCTGGCCAAGGCTGCATCCTGGGCCTGAGGGGCAGCTGGGCCCCTGGGCTGTGGTGTGCGTAGGCAGCTTAGGTCACCCTGCTGAGCACCCTGTGCTTGGCTGGGCCATTTGCCTCCTTTCTCAATGCTGCTCTGGACACCCTTCTCTACCCTGTTCTGGGCTGCAGCTGAGCTATCCAGCTGGTGTGTGTTCATGTCCTGATGTTGCCCTGGGGTGTGGCCAGCTCCCCAGTTTCCACCCACACAGTGAGCTCTTATCTCTGTGTGGGCCGGGCAAGGCAGTCACCCCACCAGCTGCTCTGCATCCTTCCTAAGGATGCTAGTGAGTCCCCCTTTGCTCACCACTACTGTGCTCTCACACATGTATCCCCAGCCCTCAGGGGCTAGGACCCAGATCCTGACAGCATCTGCCTCTACCCCTCTTTGTATGGGGTGATGGGCAAGTCCTACCCCTTGCCCAGCCCCCAGGGTGACTCCTTGTCTCCAAAATGAGGAGTGGGCTGCTTGGCCCCAAAGACCCCTCCATCCAGAGGCTCCACATGGGTCCCCCAATGAGAAATTTCATGGTCTACATGGTGGGTGTGACACTGAAGGGTCCTGAAGGTGGATTCAGAATGTGGTATAGGTGCAGACTGGGTAGGAGATACCCATTGTGGGACCTGACCCCAGCTCACATGGTTGTCCCACAGAGGGGTCTGTGGTGACATTCTGCCAGGCACAGACCAGAATAATCCTGAGTCCTTGCTCTGGCTGTGTCACAGACTGGAGAACCATTCTGGGGACAGAGTTACCCGAGGCCTATCTGCCCAAATCCTATACCAAGGGCTTTTGCACATAATATGGGTGTGTGAATGCTCCAAGGCATGCTGACCTCTTCCCACATCTGGTAGGTCTCAAGATACACTGGCTGGGGTGGGGGTGTGGTGTGTGTGGGAAGTCTTCATAGGACAGACCCCTGCTGAGCCTGGAATGACTCCTACAACCTGCCCAGGGGCCCAGGGGCCAGAAGACCAGGTTCTCTTGGAGGTCCCCTCCTCTTGGGCCTCCATCTCCCCTCCTGTGACTTGACACCCCGCAGAGAGCCTTTTCAGGAAGGGTTGTGGACACCAGTTAGTGTGGGGACACAGCCACCCTGGTCAACCTCACCCCTGGGACAGGCTGAGTTGGCCCCAGTGGGCAGGGCTCCTCCTCCTGGACTGAGGGGCTTCTCCAGGACTTTGAGGCCTTGTGGAAACCTGGGGCCTGGCCCTGTCAAGAATGCCCCAAGTTTATAGCAGCCCCAGCCCCTCTACAGGCCTCAATTTCCCCTCTGTGCAAAGATGGGAGTGACCAGCTAGACTCTGGAGTGTCTATCTTGCCTGGGTCCCTCTTACAAAGGCTGTGCTGACACTTGCTCCCATGGTCTCAGGCTCTGGGGATTGAGCCAAGGGTAGAGAGAATGTCTCACTTGTGCCTGCTCAGCTTTGAGGGCCACGTGGCACTTGCACCTGCTTCCTGCTTGGGCAGAGTTACCCTTTGGGCACAGAGCCAGGGGCTTCTAGGAGACAGGAGGCAGATCTCAAGAGTCACAGCTGGCCATTGGTGGACAGTGGGAGGGCTGTGTGTGGCTATGGCTGGAGCCTGGGGGACCTGGCAGGCTGTGCTGAAGGGTGGAGGTGGAGGTGTCTGCTCAGGGTCCTCAGGGTGCCAGCTCTGCCAACGCAGTGCTCCGTGCATCTGGGCAAGGCCTGCTCCTATTTTCTGTGTTTACCCCTTTACCTTGCTCTCCACTTGTGGGTCTCATCTGTCTGGTAAGTGTGCATGGGCCCCTGAGTGCAGGGGGTTTGGTCCTGGCCATGGGGTGCCAGTTCCCTCCTCCTCTCAGCTCCCATTTGGTTTCCCTAGATGAGCTCTGGCCACTTAAAGTCCCAGGCAGTGGGCACCACCACCTCACCTGTGTGCAGCTCCTCTTGGCCACCCCTGCGTGGTCTGTGGCCCTCACTCATGGTCCATCAGACCAACAGGCCCCCTGGAGTGTCCAGCCTGTGGCAGGCAAACTCCAGGTGTGCCCCCAGGGGTCCCCACTAGGTCCTGTCCTCGTGAGTCTCTCTCAGGAGCAAACTCTTAGGTTAGGTGGCTCCCAGAATGGCACTGGGTAGTTTCTTGTGGAGATGTTTCTTGGGTACCCCTTGGATGAGGGCTCTGTGTGTAGGTGGGGGATGCATGTAGGGTGGGCTCCTTGCAGCCAGGGTCGGATAACAAAGTGCCGTCCCCTGCAGGAACCCTAGCCATGAGCGAGGGGAGCCTGGTGACAAGCCGAGGTTCAGGAAGCAGCCACAGTGTGGGGTTGTGTAGGTGGGCCCTAGACAGCTGAGCAGGGACCTTTGTCCATCCTTATTAGTCACTGGAATGTTGTCCACCACTGCCTCACTCTCCTCAGCTCTCAGGGACCTGCCACTGCTTCCAGGAAGCCCACTTGGTCTCCCCAGCCCTGGCTTGTCTCCTATATGTGCATCAGCTCATGTCATTGGGGTGGGGGGTGCGGGGGGACAGGTGGTGGTGGGGTCTCATTTTCACCCCTTCATACCCAGGATTACTGGCACAGAGTTGCTTTTCAAATCAACCCCCTCCTGAATGGTCCCTCTCTGCTGGGAAACGGTGGCGGGGGGTAGGGGTCTCAGCCTCTCTGGCCTGCACTGCCTCTAGCTCGCTCAGGGTGCACATGAGAGTCACGGGGAGCACTTCGCAGGTGACGGCAGCGCTGCAGGGCACTCCCTATACCCCACTGCTTGGGTAGCCCGAGGGCCCAGCCAGTGTGTCCCCTTTTCCCTAAAATGTCCACTGGGTCCTTGAGGGCCTCTGCAGGAGACTCCCTGAGGCCCCCCTTTCTGTGCACAAGGGTCCCTGTCTGTGTATCTCTATGTGTGTGTGTGTGTGCGCGTGTGCGCCTGCACGCGCATACTCAGAGCCTCTCTGTGTGTGCAGGTCCTGAGTGTGTGCAGGTCCCTGTGTGTGTGTGTGCAGGTCCTATGTGTGCAGTTCCTGTGTGTGAGTGTGTGTGTACAGGCCCTGTGTGTATGTGTGTGCAGGTCCTGCGTGTGTGCAGGTCCCTGTGTGTGAATGTGTGCACAGGCCCCTGTGAGTGTGTGTAGGTCCCTGTGTGTGAGTGTGTGCAGGTCTGGCCTGTGTTTGCAGGTCCCTAGTGTGAGTGTGTGCATAGGCCCCTGTGAGTGTGTGCAGGTCCCTGTGTGTGAGCGTGTGCAGGTCTCTATGGGTGAGTGTGTGTGCACAGGCCCCTGTGAGTGTGTGCAGGTCCCTGTGTGCTTATCTTGCTTGTGTCTCTTCATTAGTTGTGGCTTCTATGGTGATAAGGCCCCTATTTTGGGGATACTGAGCCCTTTCTTGTCTGAAGCTTATCGCTCTGGTTGTCCACTTGTTTAGCCACCTGACAAGTGAATTCTGCGATGACTGAGGGTCAGCTCTGTGAACTTGTTGAGAGGAAGACAGGTTGATTCCACAGACATCTGGGGTGCTGGGCTACGGAGTGGAGCTGGGGAGTGGCTGCCCTGGGTCTAGGGTGAGGGAATATAAGACAGAGGTGTCCCCAAGGCGGGAATGGGATGGGGCACAGAGCAGGCATTTGCACCTGCTGAGCCCCCTCTAATCTAGATAGATATGTGGGGAGCAGGGTTGGCCCTTCCTGGGCACTGTCCCCTAACCTGTGGCTCATGCTCTGATCAGCAGAGCATGGGGGACCCTCATGCCCCTGCACGGACAGTGCTCTTCCAGCGTGAGAGGACGGGCTTGACCTACCGTGTGCCTGCACTGCTCGTGGTGCCCCCTGGGCCTACACTGCTGGCCTTCGTGGAGCAGCGGCTCAGTCCCAGTGACTCCCATGCTCACCGCCTAGTGCTGAGGAGGGGCACACTGGCTGGCAGCTCTGTGCAGGTGAGCAGCCAGGGTGGGGCTGGGGCTGCACACTGAGGATTGGTGGGTGTCAAACTTATGCCCTGCACTCCTGAGGTACCCCTGTGGGACTGGGGCTAGGGCCTAAATGTCCTGACTAGCAGCCCTTCCTTCTCTGGGCAGTGGGGTGCATTGCGTGTGCTAGGGACAGCAGCCCTGGAGGATCACCGATCCATGAACCCCTGCCCTGTGCTGGACACGGGCACTGGCACCATCTTCCTCTTCTTCATCGCCGTGTTGGGCCACACACCTGAGGCTCTGCAGATTGCCACGGGCAGGAATGCGGCTCGCCTCTGCTGTGTGAGGAGCCATGACACTGGCCTCACTTGGGGAAGTGCCCGGGACCTCACTGAGGAGGCCATCGGTGGTGCCATGCAGGGTAGGTGGGCAGGTGGGGTGGTGGGACTTGGATTGGGCCTTTCTGGCTCCATGAAGTAGGGGAATCTCTGGTTGGCCCCAACCTGCCCTGGGACTCAACCCACATGTGACCACCTATCCTGTTCCCTTAGGACTGTCCCCTGTATCCTGAGCCTTAGCCCCAGGCAAATAGTATTAGTCACCCTCCTAACAGCCTGGTGGGTAGAAACAGAATGCCTACCTCCGCCTGTGACTGACATTGGAATCTTGCTGAGGGGAGGGTTGAATGCTAAGGCTCAGCCCCCTACCCAATAGCTCCCCCCACCTCTTCCTCTCATCTCCTTCTTGCCCTATCCAGGGCCACTGCCAAGAATTCTCCTCTGTCCTCACTGCCTCCAGCCCAAGGAGCTGACCACTTACCACCTCTGTGGTATGTGGGAGCTGTGCAGAGGGATGTGGTTGGAACACATGGCTTATCTGCCCATAGGTCCTCACCTTCGTGCCCTTGCTCTATGGGTGGCCCTTACACCTTGGGTTCAGGACTGGCTATGAACCTGCCACACAGGCTTATCAGCACCTGCTAATTGGGATAAGAGGCTTGTCCAACCCGAGGACTCGGGGTGGCCAGATGAGTCCGTTGTGGAGGGCAGTTAGCCACAAGCTGCCCCAGCCTGTGGCCAGGCTCCCTCCACTGCTCACAGCTCTCTTCCTATCAGTGTCCACCTCTGCCCTTCTCTCTACAGACTGGGCCACATTTGCTGTGGGCCCAGGCCATGGAGTCCAGCTGCCCTCAGGCCGGTTGCTGGTGCCTGCCTACACCTACCGTGTGGACCGCCGGGAGTGCTTTGGCAAGATCTGCCGGACCAGCCCCCACTCCTTTGCCTTCTACAGTGATGACCACGGCAGGACCTGGCACTGTGGGGGTCTTGTGCCCAACCTGCGGTCAGGCGAGTGCCAGTTGGCTGTAGTGGACGGCGGGCAGGCCGGCAGCTTCCTCTACTGCAATGCCCGGAGCCCCCTGGGCAGCCGTGTGCAGGCGCTCAGCACGGATGAGGGCACCTCCTTTCTGCCAGGGGAGCTTGTGCCTCCTTTGGTTGAGACTGCCCGGGGATGCCAGGGTAGCATCGTGGGCTTTCCAGCCCCACCTCCCAGCAGGTCTCAGTGGGAGGGATGGGCGGTGGGCCCCAGGAGGCCCCCCTACCCTGTACACCTCTGTCCTGAGTTCCAGGAACCCTCAGAAGAGGACTTTGGTGATGCCTGTGGAGGCCGCAAACCTGGCAGGCCCTTCGGCCATCCACAGCCTCAGGGGGATGGCCCTGGGCAGCCCAGCCCTGAGCTTGGGGTCAGTGGGAGTAGGGACATGGGGTCCTGCACCTTGGTCCTCCCCCTGGCCCCTGCCACCCTGTCACAGAGCCCTACATGGCTGCTGTACTCCCACCCCTCAGGACGCAGGGCTCGGCTTCACATGGGTGTCCGCTTGAGCCGTTCCCCCCTGGACCCCCACAGCTGGACAGAGCCTTGGGTGATCTACCAGGGTCCCAGTGGCTATTCTGACCTGGCTTCTATTGGGCCTGCCCCTGTGGGGGGGCTGGCCTTTGCCTGCCTATATGAGAGCGGAGCCAGGACCCCCTACGAGGAGGTCTCCTTCTGCATGTTCTCCCTGCGCCAAGTCTTGGACAACGTGCCCACGGGCCCCCAGCCACCCCACTTCAGGGACAAAACTCACTGTCAGCCCTTTTGATGGGCCCACTGGCTGCCCAGGCCCTGGGCTCTTAGGGAGGAGGGGGCGGAACAGTTTTGGTGGTGAGGCTGGAGGCCAGCAGCCCAGTTAAGTGGAGCTCTGTGGGGCTCTCCTAGGGCAGCAGTTCTCAACCTGTGGGTTGCCACCCCTTTTAACTGTATTAAAAGTTCCCAGCATTAGGAAGGTTGAGAATCACTGCCCTAAGGGTTGTGCAGGGTGAGTCTGGGGGAGGACCTGCTGAGTCACAGAGCAGCTCAGAGTCACTGCTGCTCTTGGGAAAGGTGTGAAGCCACTTGCCAGGGGCACCCGTCCAGCCAGTGTGGTTAGGTGACAGTGCCTCAGGCCACCTAGGCTACTTCCTGGTTTGCACTGTTTTTTTCTGAGGAAACTGGTGCTGGCTGGTTGGGGAAAAAAGGGATGTGCTTGTGCCCAGGTAGATGCTTTGCAGTTCTTCCCATGTGCAAGGCCTAGGGGGATGCTGGTGCTCTGGCATGCTTCTCTCATGTCCCACTCTCCCCTTTGGGGCAGGCTCCACTCCCAACAGAATGGCAGCTGGGAGGGAAGGTGGAAGAGGAGGTGGCATTTCTTTCTGCTGCCTTCTCTGTGACAGCCCAAATCTATTTAGGACTTGCCAATGGGCACAGCCTGTCCAGTGCCCAAACTGCTGAGGGCAGAGCTAGACATCAGGAGAACATCTCTTCCCTGGACTAGCCAAGTGTCTTGCCCCACTCCTCAGAGGGCTCTGGCTCTGCAGGAGGTGTTTTCTTAGGGAGGCCCCTTTTTATTTCTTCTTTTAGCCTTCATTTCTGAATATAAAAATGATATATGCACATTGTAGAAAATTTGGAAAAGGTGGAAAGGACTTTTTGGAAAAGGTGGAAAGGACTTTCATGGAACCTCCTGCTCACCCTGCTCAGGGCACCTGCTGCCCTGTGGTTGCTGCTGCTGTCAGCCCTACCAATGTAGCTCTCTGGCCTATTTCTTCCCAAGCCCCTGGGATGCCACTTCTTCCTACCCCTGAATCATGTGTGACTAGCAACTTTGGATTTCTCTAGGTCCAGTTACTTCCCTGGATCTTCCCAAGGTTGGAGACCCACTCCTGGTCCCCCTGGGTGCTAGGCCTCTGAGGTAGCAGGACTCCCAAGGGAGCAGAGAAGACCCCCTCACTGTTCCAGCTGCCATCTTGCCAGGAGGGGTCACAGAGGCTACAGATGGGGTCAGGTTGGTGTAACTGCCTCCATAAACAGGAAAATACATATTTTTTTCTTTTTTTTTAGAGATGGAGTCTCACTTTGTCACCCTCAGTAGAGTGCCGTGGCGTCACATAGCTCACAGAAACCTCCAACTCTTGGGCTTAGGTGATTCTCTTGCCTCAGCCTCCCGAGTAGCTGGGACTACAGGCACCCGCCACAATGCCCGGCTATTTTTTGTAGTTCTCTTATATTTCAAGTTCCTAGGCTAGTAAAACTTGCTGACCAGAATTTTGTAACTTCCTGTTACATTGATGCATTCTTTTTTGAGTTTCTTTCCCAGGACTGGCAGAACCTCCTTACAGCCATGAGATAACTACAGAGGCTTACAACACTTTTTTGTCCAGAAAAGACAAGATAAGTGACACCCCATGGGAGATTGTGCCCAGGGGCTCACTGAGCCTGGGCACAGGGATGAAAGAATGACCAATATTAACCCCTAGCTCATTATAGTACTAAAATCCCCACCCACCTGGGAGAGACTTACCCACTATTTTATGTTCTTGGGATACACACGTATGTACTAGCATGATTTCTTACTGCACTTGTGTGCCCTGGACACCACCCCAAACATGTAATGATGCTCACTCCCCTCATGCATTATGCTTTCCAATAAAACTCTCCTGACCCTGCTGGCGGGGAGGTGGAGTTCAGGTGGCCTGTGCTCCCCTCCCAGCAGATGCTTCTCCTGTCAATAAATCCTTTCTTCCTTGACAATCCTTTCTGTCTCAGTAATTGGCTTTCTGTGAGAGCAACATGATGGCACCTCGGCACTATGTCCTCACATGGCAGAAGGAGTTGGGGAGCTGTCGGGGTCTTCCTTTATTAGGGTACAGATCCCACTCATGAGGTTGCACCTCACGACCTCATCACTGCTCCAAAGGCCCCACCTCCTTACACTATCACCCTGAATTTAAGAATTCCATGAAGGAATTTTTTGGAGAATACAAGGCAGTCTACTTTTCTGCTTTCAAATCTAAACCAAAGAGATTACTGTGGTTCTGGAGGTCCAGAACCCACATATGCCATGGCCCATTCCTTGTCGCTCACTTCTACACTGGGGTGAGTAGTGCCCCAGATTTCTGCCCTCCCAGAACCTCAGACTGTGACCTTATTTTATTTTTTTAGTTTTTTGAAACGGAATCTCACTTCATCACCCTTGGTAGAGTGCTGTGTTATCACAGCTCATAGCAACCTCAAAGTCTTGGGCTCAAGTGATCTTGCCTCAGCCTCCCAAGTGGCTGGGACTACAGGTGTCCGCTACAATGCCTGGCTATTTTTTTTTTTTTTTGGCATTTTTTATTTTTTCTGGATATTTTAGAGAGATGAGGTCTTGCCCTGGCTCAGGGTGGTCTTGAATTTATGAGCTCAGGCAATCTACCCACCTTGGTGTCCCAGATTATAGACACCTTGGTGTCTAGGATTATAGGCCTGAGCCACTGTGCCAGCCTGTGACCTTATTAGGAAATATAGTCTTTGCAGATGTGATTGAGATAAGAGGAGGGTTAGTAGTGCAGGGTATGACTCCTGCTGTTATGGAAGAGGGGTCTTTGGAGACACAGGAGAGACAGCTGGTTGGAGACAGAGGCAGAGGTTGGAGTCATGCTGCCATAGCCAAGAGGGTGGGACCCCCAGAGGCCAGAGGAGGAGGGAAGGACCCTCCCCTGGAGCCACCTGAGAGCACATTCTTGTCGACTTCTTGGTTTCTGACTATGGGCTCCAGAGGCAGGACAGACTTCGTTCTGTTGTCTAAGCTCTCAGTTTGTGGTAATTTGGCCCTGGGATGTGAGCTCACCTTCCTCCACTTTCCACCTCAGGGGCCTCCACCCAGTGTGGATCCTGGCATCAGATATCAGGCAGGCTCGGGCTTCAATCTAGTCCTACCAGGTCCAGGGTCACTGGTGCAGAGCCTCCGATGTCCCTGGGTGTCCCTCAGCTAGCACAGCCCAGGAAGGCCTGGCTTGTAGCCAGCACTGGCCTGTCCCAGTAGGCTCCTGGCTCTGGGAACCTGGTTTCCCTGCCTGCCCCCTGGCAGCAGCCCTCCCACCTACTGTCCTGCCTCCTTCCTTCCTTCACCTTGAGCCTGATGGGCCACATGGACATTGTTTCCAATCTGGGAGGGTGGTGCCAGCTCAGGGCTCTATTATGGTGTCAGGACATCTTTGCAGCTGCCCTTCCTCCTTTAACTGGTGAGGGTATCTGGAGAGAACTGCTAGGTGTCTGTGTGCTGGAAAGCAGCCCTGAGGCCTTCTGTGCTGTGACCTCACGTGTGATGGGTCATGCTAAGGACCCTGTAATGTGGTCACCCTGGTGGGTGAGTGGGTCTAATGTGTTCTGGCATCCTTAGTCCCAGCTACTTGGGAGGCTGAGGCAAGAGAATCGCTTAAGCCCAAGAGCTGGAGGTTGCTGTGAGCTGTGACTCCACAGCACTCTACCAAGGTCGATAGAGTGAGACTCTGTCTCCACAAAAAAAAAAAAGGGGGGGGGGGACAGAGGGTCAGAGAGGAGAAAGATGCTATGGAGCTGGTTTGGAGGTGTAGCTGGGGCCACGACCAGAACTGGGAGGCCCCGGAAGGAGGCAAAGGCAGGAAACTGGTCTGCCCCAGAGCCTGCGAGGAACCAGCCCTGACAATGTGTCCAGGTCAGCCCCGTGGCACTACATCAGGCTCCTGGTTCCACGATGGCAGGGGGACATGCTTGTGGTGACTTGTTAGAGCGGCCCTGGGAAGACATCATGTCCAGCCTCCCCATCCCTTTCCTGCCTCTGGGAGCATTTTGCTGGTGTTTGCATTTTCCATCTTCTATCTCTCCTTCCTTCTGGTGTGGCCTCACTCTGCTCCACAGTGCCTGTTGCCCTAGGTGAGCTTCTGTACCCTGGGAGAGCTGGGGTCCAATCCGCTCACCTGGGCCTTCAGATACTAGGATGGTTAATTCTGTGTCAACTTACAGCACCTGGATATTTGGTCACACACCAGTCTAGTGTTGCTATGAAGGTATTTTTAAAGATGACATTAATATTTACCTCAGTAGACTTGGAGTGCAGTGGTCTCACTTTCCCCCCATCCCCTCCTGTGATGTAGGTCATCTCTTCCAGTCTGTTGAGGTCATCTGAAGAGGAAGCAGCCTGCCTTCCCAATCACGTGAACCAATTTCTTAAAATAAGTCTGTCTTTCTCCTTCCTACTCTCTTTCTCCAGATCCTGTTGCTTCTCTTTTTGTGGAGAACTCTAATACAGGTGCTCCCCAGGCTTTAGTTTCCCCTTCTGTACATTGGTGAGGAGTGGAGGCTGCCACGAACCTCAAGCTCGCATCCTTTCCTTCTCCCCTCACCCAGTCTAGGGGCAGCCTCTGAAGTCAGGCAGGTGGCCGAGGTCCATGCTCCGCACCCAGTCTCTGTGGTTCAGGAGCTCATCTCTCACCCCAGAAATGGAAAGTCTTTTCACCTTGCAAAACTGAGACTCTGTGCATTACGCTCTTGCCCAGCACCTGGAACCCACCATTCTGCTTTCTGTCTATATGAATTCAACTCCTCTGGGGAACCTCATATAAGCAGAGTATATGTCATTTGTCCTTTTGGGACTTCATACCTTTTGTAGCAGTTGTTGGACTTCCCTTACTTTCTAAGGCTGAATAATATTTTATTGTATGGCACTGCCACATTTTATTTATCTATTTACCCACTGATGGACACTTGAGCTGCTTCCATTTCTTGGCTATTGTGAATAATGCTGCTATGAACACAGTGCAAAAATGTCAATTTTTTTTGGCTGAATGATATTACATTTATATATATATTTATTTTGGATTCCATACATGTGGCTGGTGCCCAGGCCCAGATTGGTTCCTGGCACTCACAGCCCTAGCCAGCTCCCCCTGGGTATTGCCCCTTTAGGCCCCACCCTAGGGTTGGACAGACAGGTGGCCCCACTGTCTGGTGGGATAGCCTGATTAGGGTGTAAGGAGAAAAGATCCACCCAAGAAAGAAGGTGATTGAACAATACTTGAGGCCCAGTGGTCAAGGTGGATGCCTATGGTGTGGTCACACCACTGTGATCACCCTCCAGTGGACCCTCAACATTTTGAACTCTCTGAAAACTCAGGAGCCTCCCCCCAGATGTAAAGTGGTGTCTGTCCACACTGGACCGCCCAGCCACTGAGACAGACCCCACCAGGGCCCACACACTGGCCTGTACAGTGCCCTGCCAACCCTTGTGGGCCTTAGAGCTGCACCCAGGTCACTAGCTCTGCGTCACAGCCTGAGGGTGGGCTGCCCTTCACTGCACTGCTTGTTCTCCTGCCAGAAGACCAGTCCAGTGTGGTCTCTGCAGAATCTGGACTCTGACCTTGGTCCCCATGCAGAGGCATCCAGCTACTGCCACTCTGCAGACTGAGATGGGGAGGGCGATGAGAGAGGCCTGGGGAGAGAAGGGGGTAGCTGGGGCAAGGGGGCCCTGAGGAAGCTGAAGGAGGCTGGGGGTCTTTGTGGGGCAGGGTGCTGGACAACTACCGAATTCTGGCCATACCCAGGCCCTTGTGAAGCCAGCCTTTGCTGAAGGAGCGTGGGTGGGGGTGGGGGTGCTGCCCTAGCCAGGGCTGTGACATGGTGACTGAGGGAGAGGAGGGGGTGGAAAAAGTGAGTGTGAAGTGAGGTAATGCGTTCACTGGCCGCTTACAGGAAGGCGGGATGCAAAGTGCTGACAGTGTCCCAGCTCTAGGCTCTTATCTGAGCTGCACTACACCAGAGGCTGGCCCGTCCACCAGCCCCAGTGCCACCCTGGGAGCTGCAGATGAGGCAGGTGGCAGCTCAGAGGTCAGCAACCGCAACCACTTCCTGTTCTCTCCTCATACAACTTATTTTTTTTAGTGTCAATTTTTTTTTTTTTTTTTAAGAGACAGAGTCTCACTTTATTGCCCTGGGTAGAGTGCCATGGCGTCACACAGCTCACAGCAACCTCCAACTCCTGGGCTTAGGTGATTCTCTTGCCTCAGGCTCTCGAGTAGCTGGGACTACAGGTGCCCGACAGAGCAGCCAGCTATTTTTTGTTGCAGTTTGGCTGGGGCCAAGTTCAAAGTCGCCACCCTTGGTATATGGGGCTGGCGCCCTACCCACTGACACACAGGTACCACCCTTTAGTGTCAGTTTGAACTCACATTCTTTAAAATGTACCCCAAACATGTAAATCTATTCAATCTTCAATTTTAATTTATTTTGATGCTCAGATTGCTCCTTTGGGGGCGCCTGTAGCTCAGTGGGTAGGGCGCCAGCCACATACACCGAGGCTGGCAGGTTTGAACCTGGCCCCAGCCAACTAAAACAACAATGGCAACTGCCTTCCAAGTCTTGCTACTTGGGAGGTTGAGGCAAGAGAACTGCTTAAGCCCAAGAGTTTGAGGTTGTTGTTAGCTGTGACGCCACACACCTATCCAGGGCGACAGCTTGAGACTCTGTCTCAAAAAAAAAAAAAATTGTTCCTTTGCCATTTTACACCACCCTTGCCTTTGTGAGCTGTCCCTCCTCCCTCCTACACACTCGGCACAGACCCCAGAGGCGTGATTGTGCTCTGCTGACTTGGGTCAGCTCCCTCTCCCCAGATAGTGCCCCCTCTGCCTGCTCCCTGCCAGTTCCCTGCAGTCTCTCCATAACTGTTGGCAGGCTTTCCCAGTTTTTTTTTTTTTTGGAGACAGAGCCTCAAGCTGTTGCCCTGGTCAGAGTGCCGTGGCACCACAGCTCACAGCAATCTCCAACTCTAGGGTTCAAGTGGTTCTCTTGCTTCAGCCTCCCAAGTAGCTAGGACTACAGGCGTCCGCCACAACATCCAGCTATTTTTCATTGTAGTTGTTGTTTGGCAGGCCCGGGCTGGATTTGAACACCCTAACTCTGGTGTATGTGGCTGGTGCTTGAGCTACAGACACCAAGCTAGGTAAGTGAGGTTTTAATTTGTGTGTGTGTGTGTTTTTGAGACAGTCTCACTTTGTCACCCTGGGTAGGGTGCTGTGGCATCACAGCTCACAGCAACCTCCAGCTCCTGGGCTTAGGCGATTCTCTTGCCTCAGCCTTCTGAGTAGCTGGGAATACAGGCGCATGCCACAATGTCCGGCTATTTTTTGTTGTAGTTTGGCCGGGGCCGGGTTTGAACCTACCACCCTTGGTATATGGGGCTGGTGTCCTACTCACTGAGTCACAGGTGCCGCCCAATTTTGTTTTGTTAATATGAATAAAATAAAACAGCCTTTCATTGTTTAAAAATATATGCACACACATATACACACAAATGCATGTACACATATGTACACGCATGTATAGATATAAGTATGTATGCATACACACATTTCTTGTGAACTAACTGGTTACATCTCCTGTTCACCCTAACCCTAACCCTAACCCTAACTAACTGGTTACATCTCCTGTTCACTCTCTATTGTACCAGATTTTGAAGCCTTCACATATTTGGGAAATTCTCTGTATGACAGTGCAAACAATTTCCCCCAGTGTGCTTAGATGATTTTTCTACCATGTTAAAATTTTTGTTTTCTAATTTATGGAGTTCAATCTATTGATCTGTTCGTTAATGGCTCTTTGATGGTTAATTCTTAAATAGTGAGAAAGCTTTCATCTACTTCCCTGCTGCAGTAAGGGGAACATTTACTTGAGTTTCTCTGTTGGATTTGGGACGCATGCGTGCACGGCTTGGTAGAGTCCAACTTATTCAGAAGGGCTGGCATTGTTCCTACACCCATCTATTAGAATCTCTCTTTCTCCCACTGGTTTGGGTCATGGGGACTGGCTGGTCCTGATTTTCATGTGCTAACACTGCCCTGCTTTCATCACAGTAAGTGTCCATCTCATGGGCTGCTCTTCTTTTTTTTTTTTTTGAGACAGAGTCTCACTTTGTTGCCCTTGGTAGAGTGCTGTAGTGTCATAGCTCACAGTAACCTCAAAGTCTTGAGCTCAAGTGGTCCTCCTGACTTAGCCTCCCAAGTAGCTGGGCCTACAGGCACCGCCCCCCCCCAATGCCCTGCTATTTTTAGAGATAGGGGTCTCACTCTGGCTCAGGGCTGGTCTCAAACTTGTGAGCTCAGGCAATCCACCCACCTTGGCCTCCCAGAGTGCTGGGATTACAGGTGTGAGCCACAGCGCTGGCCTAGGGCTGCTCTTCTTTCACTTTCTTTGCATGTTTTCTTGGATGTTGCTTGCTTATGTTTTTTCCATTGAATGTTATAGTTCCAGAAAAATGGGTTTTTACTGGGATGATGTTAAATCTATAAAGTAGGAAGAAGTGACATGTCTGTGAAGTTGAATCCTCACAATAATAGTTAACAGAAAAAAATCCCCAAACACTGCAAAATAATATGAAGAGGTTAATTCTGAGTCAAATATTACATATGTGACCTCAAGACCCACACCTAAGAGGTCCTGAGCAAGTGGTCCCACCGGAGTGGGTTATAGTGTGGTTTTTATAATTTTAGGGAGACAGTAATCATAGGTAAAATTATGATATCAATAAATGGAAGGTGTACAGTGGTTTGGTCCCAAAAGGTAGGGCATCTCAAAGTGGGGGCTTACAGGTTGCAGGTGGGTTCAGAGACTTTTTGATTTGTAATTGGTTAAAGAAATAAAGCTTGATCTGAAGGCTGGCAATGTTTTAAGTTAGAAGGAAGTCTGCTAATTAGAGACAAGCCACAATGGTCCGATGCACACTGAGCACACTGGTGGTCTGCAGGGGATTCACTTTTTTTTTTTTGAGACAGAGCCTCAAGCTGTCACCCTGGATAGAGTGCTGTGGCATCAAAGCTCAGTCTCCTGAGCGAGTCTCCTGCCTCTGCCTCACAGGTAGCTGTGACTACAGGTGCCCGCTACAAGGCCCGGCCATTTTTTGGTTGCAGCCGTCATTGTTGTTTGGCAGGCCCAGGCTGGATTCAAACCTGCCAGCTCAGGTGTACATGGTTGGCGCCTTAGCCCGTTGAGCCACAGACATCGAGCCGGGCGATTCACTTTTTGCCTTGCATGGCTGAGGGCCTGTTAATAATTTAGTATCTTATTGTCTGAGGCGCCCAATCCCTCTCTCCTTCATTGTCAGGAATTCAGTGTTGAGGATTTTCTGGGATCCCCTTGGCCGAAAAAGGGTCTGTCCAGTTGGCAAGGGTTTAGAGTTTTACTTTAGATCATACAGCCAAGTGCCCCATTTGCCTGCGGCGGTCAAAGCCCCACTTCTACGGGTTGCCCGTTTATCATTCAGTTTATGCCCCAAGTGTTTTATCTCTTGCTGTTCTCAGTGGAACATTTCCTGCCGCTTCATGTTCTCACTGGTTACTATCTGAGTACATGAAAGTCATTTATCTCTGAATGTTAGTTTTATAACCAGATTTTCTTACTGCCTGTAAGGGGTTCTTCTGTGAGACCTGTTGTGTTTTCCAGGAGGGCAAACTCACATCACCTATCCTGAGTGAGGGTGGCTTTCTTTTGTGCCTGATCTTGCCTGGCATCTCCAGAACCTTGAGCCCTTCTTGCCTTGTCCCTGATGTAGACTTAGTGTCTCTACCTCGTCTCACCCAGGATGGGACCCCAGGGTAGCAGAAGCAGGATGGGCTGCAGGGTCTGCGGCAGGGGAGGGACCAGGTGGTGGCTAGGGAGAGGTGTCTGGCATGGCTGTCAGCAGCTGAGGACCTTACATAGTGATGGAGTATTAGCAGGTGTGCCCCTGCCTGGTATAGCCCACCCAACACCCTTCTGTGAAGGCCCATACCAGGCCACAGCCCTGCCTGGGGAACTCCCCGTGATGGGGACATGGGGGTTGGAGAAGCCCAGATATGGGCACAGATGCTCAGGTATTGCCCCAGATCAGGCCTAGGAGGTGGCATCCTCCCTGTGTCCCTCCTCACTTCCCCCATAACAGAACTCCTCAGTCAGGACAGAACTCAGCTTTCCTCACATTTAATCTGTAACAGAACCCAAGGGGAAGGGCTCCTGAGTGCCACCACACAGCTGGCCACTGGGCAAACTGGACACTGGTCATCCTGCCACCAGTCAAGAGGAGAGCAGGTCTTGCTATCCAGGGGCCACCTGTACCACCTCACTCCCCACTGGAAGGAGCCCAGCCAAGACCCCTAAATGGCACTGTGAGTGCCCTGCAAAGACAGCCTGACACCCCCAGCCCAGACATGGGGGGCCTCCAGGTGCCTGCACCTCTACCTCTACCCCTGTGGCCTTAGCCTGAGGGGCCACAGCCAGCTCCCCCCCCACCCCACCCTGACACAGGGTGCTGTCTTGAGCAGCAGGAGGTAGGGGAGGCTCAGGTGTGAGGCACCTAGGAGCCATATAGCCAGGAGCTCTTCTGGACTCCCCTGTGTGGGCCCTGGAGAACCCTTGGCTTATGCACTTCCTGTCCTTTGAGGATGGCTTCAGGCCCAGTGTCCAGAGTGTCCCTGGACCTTCCTCGGTCTGAAGAGCCAGCCCCATTGGGTTGTTCCAGACCAACCTCCAGGTCCTGGGGGATGGTGGAGGCCAGGGCACTGTGAGCCTACCCTGTACACCAGCTGTGGTTTGGGAGACCCAAGCTTCAGCTCCATCCCAATAAAGCCTGAAGGGGTGGCTGCCTCAGGCCCTTGTTGCAAGGGACAGTGACTCTGCTGTCCACAGTGGCATTAATGCAGAGTCCTGTGGTGGTGCTGGCTCAGGTCCGGGGCATCTCCCCATAGCTCAGGCCCTGGGCACTCTGAACCCTCACATCCTGCTCCAGGAAAGGTGCCTACCCTGGGCTCCTAGCAGAGGGTCTGAAGGATGCTGGCAGCCGAGGAAGCTGGTCAGAGGGGCCAAGAGCAGTGTCCATCCTCAGGCCTCAGAGGGCAGGGATCCTGAGAGCTGTCAGCTGAGCCCTTGTGGCCTGGGGACGAGATGCCTAGTCCGTTGGGGAAGACGATGGTGGCATATTCTGTCTGCTCAGAGACCAAGGGAGCAGGGGGCTCTGGGGTCTTCTCTCTACATGGGAAGTCCAGCTCCCCGTAGTCCACGGTGAATGCAGGCATGGTCGAGGGGTCCTCCTTCTTCAGGGTGAGAGGAAGGGAGGAGTCAGTCCCCTGTGCCCACTGGGGAAGGGGCCTGTGTCATCTGCCAGACTGAGCTACCACCTTGGACACTGGCCTCTGAGCCTGGGACCTCTCTCTTAGAGCAGGTGGGCCCAGGCACTGGGCCTCAGGCCGGGGCTGTCCCCCCACTGCCCTTCTTCCTCCCTGCCTCAGTTTCCCCTTCTGCAATGCCCCTGGCATTCTTGCCTTTTCTGGCTCCCCTCTTGCCAGCATAGGAAAGCAACAACTAAGCCTGTGCATGGCCTTACAGGAGTGCCCACACCACTGGCCACATGCCCAGAGGCACAGGCTGGCCAGGTACCAGGACATAGCTTTGAGGATTTAGGTCATGCTGCCTGGGGACCCAGGAGGCAAAGTCCTGGTTGGAAATTTGAGTTTAATGGTCTCCAAGTTGCAGCTCTGCAGGCCATGCACCTGGCACCCCCCGAAGGGGGTTGGGGACAAATCTCACAGTACAGGGCCCGAGGCTCACCAGGGTTTGGTCGGCACTTCGGGCTCCTCTGGCCCCTGTAGAGAAACACACCTGGAGTCAGAATTAGACTGAGCCATCCCCCCAGGTCAGCAGTGTTAGTGGGGTGTTGACCCCAAGGTGCTTTGTCAGTGGAGGTGCTTTGAGTCTTGAGGGGGGCTCTGTGAGTTCAGGAGGGCACCACATCTTCTGGCCCCACTCATCAACATTTCAATGATGAGGAGGTCCCAGCTTGGAGCATGAATTGCAGAGCAAGGCGTCCACTACAAGGGCCCACCCAGGTGAGGCCCCAAGAAATGCTGCAGGTCTCTGAACAGTGGACCACATGACCTGCACACATGTGCAGGGGGAAACTGAGGTTGCTGAGGAGATCAGGTCCAAGGGGCCTGGCCGGGCACACACCTCCCATTGCTCAGGGACAAGGAGACCTAGGCTCTAGGTGGGCTGTGGAAGCAACTAGAGGTCAGCTTCACAGGTCTCATGGAGGTACAGCGTGTGGGCTGGGGAGGTCACGTGGGGGGGTATCACTCACCACTCACCCTAGCCTTGGAGCTTACCACCTCCATCCCTGTTCACTTCACTTTCTCAGGTCCTGAGGCCTGAGGTTTATCTCTCCCTGGGTGGTACAGAGGCTCCTCCCTCTCCACTATCCCAGGCCTCAGAACCCTCCTGAAAGCAATTGGGAAAAGGGACAAGGCTGGAGCCTGCCTGTAGGACCCCAGAGATGCTGGGAGACCCCAGCCAAACTCTTCCCTGGGAAGGGTCCTCCCCGTGGGAGGGCCTGAACCCTTCTCTGAGGACAGCAGCGGGGCTGGGCAAGGCTCTGGTAGGCATTACCTTGAGTGGTCGTGGGGCGGATGGTGGTCAAAACCCATGCCAGTAGCAGCAGCACTGGGACACCCACCAGGACACTCGTGACAACCACCACCAGGTTTTGGAACTGGCCTCCTGGCCTGGGTGAGGGGCTGGGGTGTGATGTGGGAGATTCCACATCTCTCTCTGGAAGGGTACAAAGGACCAGGGTTAGAGGCAGGGTCCTTAGGGGCACCTCAGTGTTTTCCCTTTCCCTTGGGGTTACCTGCCATGCTCTGTCCATGGCTTAAGCAGTTTTACTGGGCCCCTCCTGTGCAGTGACCAGCTATTGCCTTTCTGCACCTCAGAATTGCTTCCAAACAGGACCTGGTCCTGAGAGGCCCTGACCTCTCCTAGTCAGGGGATCAGTTACTATGGCCCCAAGTGATAGACAGAGTCCTGACTAGGAGCCTGGCAGGACCCTCTTTCTATGCCCCCCGGAGACTTGTATTCTGGCACAGGAGAGGCACTCACTCTGGCCTGCCTGGCTTACCCCTGCCCCATTCTTTGAGACCCCACCTGTCACCGTGAGCTCTGCAGGGGGGCTCTCTGTGATCTGCGCTGTGGGGGGCAGGGAGATGGCCCCACAGAGGTAGATGCCACTGTCATTGCGTTGTGTGGCCACGATGCTCATGCTGAAGTCGTGCCCATTGGGCAGCTTTGTGACTTGGAAGCGGGGGTCCTGTCTGTGGTCCCTGGGGAAGGCAGCCAGCTTGTAGGTTTGGTTGCTGGGGCTCATGCGGTACCAGTTCAGCACGAAGTCTTCTGACATACTGGCCAAGCTGCAGGTGAAGGTGGCGCTGGCCCCCTCGGACACTGTGAGCCGGGTGGGGGAGAAGCTGAGGGACCTGTCTGGGGCATCTGAGAGGTGGAGAGGGAGAAGCAGCCACCATGAGGGAAAGGCTAGGCAGCCGGTGAGACCCCCAAACTTCCCCCAACCAGGGTAGAATCCCGGACAGTGCCTCTGCCAGGCTCCCAGTTTCTCTCTGCTACCTGGGGCCGGGCGTTCACCTTTGGCTTTATTGAGATCTGAGGCTGAGGGTCTCTCTCCAAAGCTCTGGCTGTCCCTCACTCCCTGTTTCCCCTAAGAGTCTTCCCTCAAGAGGGCTGTGCAGGGGCCATGCCCAGCTCTGCCCATTAGGTCCATGACCCTTTGGGTGCCCTGTCCTGGTCCTGTGTGCACTGCTTGGGTTCAGGGATGCCACGGAGACTGTAGCCCTGAGGGGGAGGCCCATGGCAGACTCAGGGACCAGATTTTGCACCTCGTTCAGGACAAGCTTAGAGCTGGGACCTTGGGGACTAGAGTCCTCAGGAGGGCCGTCAACTCCCAAGTGACAGAAATGGGGTCCCTGCATATCTCTCCCACCAAGGGCCTGTCTCCTGGATGTACTCATATATACATGCACTCACCCTATCCACACGCTTTTGTGCCCTCTCATGTCTACTCTTGAATGCCCATGGGGACTGGCTGGCACACAGAAGAGGTGCCCCCATATCAGCCTGTGTGACTTGCCAGTGGCATTCTCTACCCACAGTTAGGGGTCCCAGGAGGGATGCAGAGCCCATAGCTCTTCCCTGGGGAGCCTCCATTTGCCCTGGATGGCTCTGCCCAGGGTCCCTGATTTACATGTGGGGAAATCAAGGCACAGAGTTATGATTTGTAGGATGAAGCTGCTTCAGACCTAACTCTGGGTGTATGCTGCTGTGTGGAGTGAGGGGCAGAGCAGAGTAGAGCAGAGCCCGGCCTACCCCTGCAACCCCACCTGCACCCTCTAGTTGTGTAGGAAGGTGACCTTCTCCTGAGACCTAAGACCTCTCACCCACACGTCCCTGCCACAGAGCTCCCAGTCCCTGTCCAGCCCTGTGACATCAGTTCTGGGTGTTCTCATTTGGTTCTATCCCCAGCAACAACATTTGCTGGGTGAGTGGTGACAGGGAGGGTCCCTTTGCTGCTTCTGGGGCAGATGGCCTCTAGGCAGCGTGGGGATCCACTCTCTGAGCAGTCCCAACTCCAAGGACGAAGGAGCAGCTGGCCCAAGTCCCACCAGTGTGCACATGACCAGGACAGAATACTCATCACAGCCCCACTGAGCACCTCACATGGGTGAGTGCGGTGTGTGAAGTGATCCCTCTTGCTTAGGAAATCAGAAGTATCTGGAAATGGCTGGAGGTGAACAGGGGTTCCTGAGACAGCCTGCCACAGCCCTGCTCAGGGACAGCAGGTGAGGACCCTGAGTTCCCTCATGCCTGGTCAGCCTGGGTGCCCCAGACCTGGGAGCAGGTGGGGCCCCTCTCAGTGCTGCTCCTGCAGAGCCCACTGATTGCCAGCCAGACAAGAGGGTGGCAGGGCCTGCACCAGAGTCCCTGTAGAGGGGCCTGTGGGGCCAGGCAGCTGTGCAGGGTGAATGGTGGTCCACAGAGCTCTGTGGCTCTGCAGAAGGTCTGTGCCACCTGGCAGGAGGATGGGCATTGAGGAAGCCAGAGTGGCCTGGGAGAGGCCAGGCCTGGGCTATCAGTGGCTTGTCAGCAGGGGTCACTGCCCTGTGGAGGCTGGAGTCTGCTTTCTCCTCCTCTCCTCAGGGGCAACATGAACACCACGAGACCCCTGAGCTTTCTTCACATTGCGATCATGTGTCTGAGCCAGGCACTGCATGTCCTGCCACTGTGGATCTAGATCACAGCAGTAGCAATTTCCCTCAGCAGTACTAATATGCATCTTCTTTATACATTTATTCAAGAAAAATATGAACCTCATTAAAGAAAACCATTAAATAAATAATAGTACAAGTCAGGCAAGATTTAGCAAAATTATAGCATGGTGTTGGAACACCAGGTCTCAGGTGCTGACCCTGCCAGTGTGGTACCGTGGGCCCTCCTGTCCTGTTCTGGGACAGCACAGCCTGGCAAGGCCCAGGTGGACATGTTCTCTCAGACCCTGGGCCCTTCCCTTGCCATTCCCTGCCACTCCATAGGCTCCCATACCTGAATGTGTGATTGAGTTACTTGTCTGCCCATTGGAGTGTTGACATCCCTCTTATGAAATCTAAACTGTCAAGGAGGGACCCTGGGCCCTTGAGGCCACCCCCAGAGTGGTCCCAGCTTCCTTTGTGCTGAGGGACATGCCAGACTCTGTGTTTCTAGGAACTCATGGGCCTTTGTGGCAGCTGACACCTCGGGCTGTGCATTCTCATCTCTCAGGCTGGGGCTGCCACACATCTGTAGGGACAGACATAGCCCATATATCCCACTGTGTATGTCCAGACCACACACACTAGGATAGGGAAAGGGTGAGTGTCATCCTTGTGCTCAGAAAAGGCAGAGCTGAGTTGGAGACAGGAGTGAGCTGAGTGAACCCGACTTGGCAGTGAGGTGCTGACCCTGATACTAAACTCTGGATACAGTAGGCTAGGAATCTGATCCATCTCTACACTACTAGTACCCTATGGAGCTTTAAAATTATTGTCTGTGTAATTAAAAATTGAAGGCCGGGCTCGGTGCCTGTAGCTCAAGCAGCTAAGGCACCAGCCACATACACCAGAGATGGTGGGTTCGAATCCAGCCCGGCCTTGGCAAACAATAATGACAACTACAACCAAAAAATAGCCAGGCGTTGTGGTGGGTGCCTGTAGTCCCAGCTACTTGGAAGGCTAAGGCAAGAGAATCGCTTAAGCCCAGGAGTTGGAGGTTGCTGTGAGCTGTGATGCCATGGCACTCTACCCAGGGCAACAGCTTGAGGCTTTGTCTCAAAAAAAAAAAAAAAAAATGAAGGCTAGGCTCAGTGGGTCACCTGTAATCCTAGCACTCTGGAAGGCCAAGGTGGGTAGATTGCCTGAGCTCACAGGTTTGAGACCATCCTGAGCCAGAGCGAGACCCCTGTCTCTGAAAATAGCAGGGTGTTGTGGTGGGCACCTATAGTCCCAGCTACTTGGGAAGCTGAGGCAAGGGAATTGCTTGAGCCCAAGAGTTTGAGGTTGCTGTGAGCTGAGGCCATGGCACTCTAACAAAGGCGACAGAGTGAGACTCGGTTTTAAAAAAATTGAAATGTCTTCCATTTACTTCAACATTTGGTGGAGGGACCCACTTTTTACTTGCTATGTGTGTGCCAAGGAAGGGCTCAGGCCCTTCTCCGTTTGGATTCCACCAGCCCTCACCCTGAGCCCCTGGGCTCTTGTTCCACCAGCACCTTGTTTTGGATTCACCCAGGGTCTTGAATCTGGCTGGGCTCCCAGCCTCCCCTGCCCCTGCCAACTGGCTAGGTAGGGCGAGGGCTGGCACTTGCTATCAGAAGCTCAAGCACCACCCCCCTCCCTGTGCTCACTCTCGCCCCATCACCTCCTGATCCCAGGGAGGCCATGTGCAGGAATGCTGACTCCAATAGACTGTCTAGCTCCTACCCAGCCATCCAGGAGCTCCCATCCAAGGTCTATCTTCTTCTTTTTATTTTTTAGAGACAGAGTCTCACTTTGTTGCCCTCGGTAGAGTGCTGTTATATCATAGCTCACAGCAACTTTCAGCTCTTGGGTTTAGGCGATTCTCTTGCCTCAGCCTCCCAAGTAGCTGGGACTACAGATGCCCGCCACAATGCCCAGCTCCTCTTTTTTTTTTTTTTTTGAGACAGAGCCTCATTATGTCGCCCTTGGTAGAGTGCTGTGGCATCACAGCTCACAGCAACCTTAAACTCTTGGGCTTAAGTGATTGTCTCAGCCTCCCAAGTAGCCAAGGTCTACCTTCTTGAGGAAGTCCTCCTGGCCTCTTTAGCTGCTAGGGGCCAACCAAAAAGGTAAATATAGAGGGTGCAGAAAAAAGTATACACTTTTTTTTTTTTTTGAGACAGAGCCTTAAGCTGTTGCTCTGGGTTGAGTGCCATGACATCATGGCAAGTAGCTGGGACAACAGGTGCCTGCCACAACGCCTGGCTATGTTTTTTTGCAGCCATCATTGTTGTTTGGCGGGCCCAGACTGGATTTAAACCCACCAGCTCAGGTGTATGTGGCTGGCACCTTAGCTGCTTAAGCCACAGGCACCGAGCCAGTATAAACATTTTAAGAAAGAAAAAACTGTATTAAATTTGTAATATTCAATATTACCAATAACTAAAGATGAATACAAGTCATGTGGAGCACCTCTTACAGTTGCAGAAGTCAAATGTGACTTGAGTATTACAAATTCAATAGTTTTTTCCTTTCTTAAAATGTATATGCATGTTTTTGGTACCCTCCGTATTTAGAGATGACCACCGCTGATTCCCGGGTAAAGTTATATTTGAGATACTTTTGTGGGATTCCATGGTTTCCTTAAGCTTTTTCACTGGGATCTGAGGAGGGTAGGCTGATGAGAGAGGGCTGAGCTCCCTCTCCCTAGGGTGTGAGCATGGCGGCCCTTGAGGACACCTCGTGGTGGGGCACTGACCTCAGAAGAGGGACATGCTGTCTGGGAGAGGCCCTTAAGACAACACATTCCACATGCACACCTAGCCCAGATCCTTCTCAGGGTGGCAAAAGAACTGCCTGGCAGCTTGTGGGGCCTGCCTGTTCTTCATCACAGAGGGTCCCCTGACAGGCTCCCCAGAAGGACTAACACTCTCTCTGTGGTATTCCCAGCCAAGACACAAGCCTGACCCCCCTCCCCCACCTCCTTGGGCAAATACCAGGCACAGCCTTGGACTCTTCCAGAATGTAGGAGCAGCCATAAGAGAGAAAGGTAGGGCTGGTCTAGCCTTATGACACCTGACAGAAGCAGAAGCCTTAGACCAGGTCCTGGTCAGGTCAACTGGGGTGGCGGGAGTCTGAATGAGCATGGTTCAGTGTTAGTGCTGCTATGGGAGGGTGTAAGAGCTGGGAGCAGGTCTTTGTTTCAAATTTTTTTTTTTTTCAGACAGAGCCTCAAGCCCTGGGTCGAGTGCTATAAGCTCACAGCAACCTCCAACTCCTGGGCTCAAGGGATTCTCTGGCCTCCGCCTCCCAAGTAGCTAGGACTACAAGCACCTGCCACAACCACAGTGCCTGGCTATTTTTGGATTGCAGCCGTCATTGTTGTGTGGCAGGCCCGGGCTGGATTCGAATCCGCCAGCTCAGGAGTATGTGGCTTAGTCGCTTGAGCCACAGGTGCTGAGCCTGGGAGCAGGTCTTTATCCCTAGAAGAGCTGGCTGGAAAGGAAGGAGTGAACTGCCTTCTCGTGTCTGGAACTAATGTTCAAGTGGGTGACAGAATGGCGGCTGTGTGGGTATAGCTGGAAGTGCCATAGGCACGTGCTGAGGCCCTGACCCGAGAAGGTCAGAGTGTGAGCTTGTTAAGAAGCAGATGAGGTCATGCTGGAATAGGGTGCCTTAATCCAATATGACCGTGTCCTAGAGAGATGACACGGAGCCATGTGTAAAGACAGGGGCAGAGATTGGGGTGTTGCTTCAGCATGCCAATGGCAGTAAACCCCAGGGGCCAGGGAGAGGCAGGAATAGATTCACCCTCAGCACCTCAGAAGAAGCAGGCCCTGCCGACGCCTTAATCTTGGATGTCCAGTCTCTAGACTGTGACAGGACACATTTCTGTTGTTTGAGGCGCTCAGTCTGGGGCACTTTGTAATGGCAGCTCTAGCCAAGTAATACTGAAAGCAAATGTGCCCATATTATCAATTAGGGATGCCAGCTGCAGGATGTTCGCTATTGTGCCCTTTACCTCTTTTCTACATAATATTTTTCAAAATAGTATATTTGAAAAAATTAAAAAGTTGAATTTAAAAAAAAAATTGTCATGGGCTATGCTGGATGGTTTCCGAAAATGACCCATTTTAATTCTGAAGATGCCATAGGACAGGTATTATGATCACCAGAACAAAGGTGAGAAAATAGCAAAGAGAAAGTGGTTACAAAGCTCACAAATCAGCTTTCAACTGCACTCCAGGCAGTCTGTTTCCAGGCCTGCACCCCTATTTACTCTCTTGCACTAGGGCAGGGTCCAGCAAACCACTGAGTCTGGGATATCTCAGGTAAAAAGCACCCTCAGAGGGGATTATTTATCAAAATAATCAACATAATGAACAAATTCAGAAGGCAAAAAGCTGTGTCATGACACAAAACTCTTGCAGTCAGGGTGGCTAAGTTGGGGATAGCATGGAGAGGACACCAGTGATACGCGTGAGCCTTGCTGAGCTGCTCTTTGTGGGGTGTTCCAGGTGGGGTAACCAAGGCATACTGACCCTAAGAATACCCCCAGGTAACAGAACCGGGAGAGTCTGGCTGCAGAAATCTTGCTCTCATCTTTCCCCAGTCTGTGGAACCATCTTGAGGACATGACACACAAGCGGGGCCGTAGGGATGAGTCATGGTTCCCCTCGGTGCCTTGGTGCCTCCTCCCTGGGTGACTGTACCCTTTTTGTCCATGAGCTTAGTCTCCCCCCAAAAGGCCACAGCCTATCGGACCATCATTTCCAGCTCTGCTTTCGCCATCAAGACCTGAGAGATACCCATGGGCTTTTCTTGGAGGGGCCAGGGCTGCGCTGAGGAGAAAAAGAAGGGCCCCAAGCCAGAGAAGCCCTAGCCACTAGCAATAATGGAGGTGGAAGCCATAGAGGACTGACGGGCTTTTGGGAATCAGCACATCTTATCCCTTTATTGGCCGTCACCCCAGGCCTAGAGCAAGGAAAATCATGCTCCCCAGGCCTTGGTGTCTCTCCTGCAGCCTAGCTGGCTGCAGAAGGCAGGGTGGGAAGTGAAGGACTGAGTGAAAGGGGAGGCCCAGAGGTATGCGGCACCAGAGGAGGTGGAGGTTGGCCAAGGGCACCAGGTGGGCAGTCTATACAGGTGCTCAGGGCCAGCACAGCTGCACCCCAGGCCCCACCCCTGCCTGCAGACTAGCAGAGGATGCTCAAAGCAACTGTCCACACTGCAGTCCAGGCCTGAAGCCCCAGAGCCACATTCCCTGCCAATGAGAACACGTTGAAGGACAGATAGCAGTCTTTACTGGAACAGTTACACTTTTGATACCTTGGGAAAATGTCATCAGTTCATCTGAACTTTGATGTCACAAAGCCAAGCTCAGTCTACAGGACAACACAACTAAGGACAGAGGGCAGAAGCCTAGCACAGAGCCAAGGTATAGTACTCTGGCCAGCCTGACCTACTTACTGTCTCACAGTGAAGGACACTGGTTTGCCCTGCTCCATTGAAAGTTGACAACCAGCTAAGACAGGACACAGGCTCTGCCTTTCCAGAGCAGAGAGAGAACTCAGGTGAGGATTCAGGGCCCAGGGAGGCATGTCACCTCTGTAAAGCCACACAGCACTGAGCAAGCGCCCATCCTGGGCTGCCTCAGGGCTGGCTCCACAGAACCCTCCCCACCCACCAGCTAGTGACTGACATAGGAGGTTCCTCCAGATCCCAGATTCCAAGTCCCCCTGACCCCACATACCTAGGAGCCATCCTGGCCGCCACCCCAGCTGCAGCACAGTCCACATGACAGGCCAGGGCACCTGTGGGGTCCACATGCCCAGCGCACCAGACCGCGCCTGCCGCCGTGGCTGCCTCCTCCTCGTTCTTCTCCTCCTCCTCCTTGGCTGCTCAGACAGACGTGGCAACGGAAAGGAAACTGTCCCAGGTCGGGTCAGAGGGAAGGCACGCCCCTTGCCCCACCCCCTCTTCCTCCAGTTCCCTGTGGGCGGGAGCCAGAGCTGGTGGGGGAGGGCATAGGGATAGGGGAGGGGAGAGACTAATGGAGAAATGGGAGAGACAGAGACAGAGAGGGGAACATGAGGTGGGGGAGCAGGTGGCCCAGGTGCCCCTGCCCACGGGAGGTGGGGGTGATCTCTCAAGTGCAGAGCTCCCTTCCTTGCGGTTTTGTTTCTCTGCTTATTGTTGTGCCACTTCCATTTCCCACTCCTCTGGGAGTGGTTGAGGGGCCTGCATGATGGAAGGTGCAGGGCCTTCCCACCCACTGCTTCTGGAGGCCTGGTCTCTTCCCCGCCCCCCCCCTCGGGCTCATTGTTAGGGAGCTATAATGAGGTGGGCTTCCTTTCTGTCTGGTGTGTGCTGGGTCCTGAGCCTCTCTGAGTTCTCTGGGCCTCATCATTCAAGCCCCTGTTGGGGGCAAGTGACTGGTCAGGCCTCTGTTTCCCCTAGGGTGCTGGGGCACAGATGGTCCTGCTGAATGGCAACTATCTGGGGCCAATTCCCACACCAGGCTGTGGGCAGATCTTTCCATGGCTACATGTTTCCTGATGGCCTCCAGGGAGTGGGGGCTTGACTGTGGGGGGTTGATTTCCTTATACCCCGTACCCAGCCTCCAGCCCACTCAGGTTGGGGTGGGGGGGTGATCCTGGGCTGTGCAGGCCCCAAACCTGGCTGAAGAGCCCTCTCATTTGAGAACAAGTTTGGTTATTTCATCACATTCTGTACTAAGCATTTTGTATCAGTGAATGGAAAACAGGAAAAATGAAACTGCTGATATTAGTGATGAGGTGCGTGGGTCTCATCAGCCCAGAGGCGGGGCTGGAAACCGCCCCGCAGCTGTGAGGCAGCCCCGACTCAGAGACACACTGCGAAGGGAAAACATTAAAGAACACCGAAACAGTGGAAAAAGAGCATCAAAGAAGATGTCTGTAAGGCGGCCAAGATGAGGAAGCTTGAGTTTTTGAGCAAAAGGCCACTCAGTGAGAGTCTCAGCAAGTCTCAGCGACTAGGGGCTGTGTGGGTGGTGCAGAGGGTGGGAAGTGGGTCCTGCCAGCCAGGTGGGCTTAGCGGGTGCCTGGCAGGGGTACCTGGCAGGGGTCATTGTGCCAGTTAGACAAGTGGAGCTGCAGATAGCAGCTGTCTCCTTACATACCCACTTTTGTGGGCCCCCAGGGGCCTGGAGGAGGGGTCATAGGCTTCTGGGATGGGGGTGTATGAGACGTCCTCAAGGACCTCCGAGTCTACTCCAGTCAGGCAGTGGCATTCACAGTCTCTGTCCCAGCCCTGAGGATGGTTTTGCTGTCCCTGGCCCCCCAGAGTGGGAGCCTCTGGGTCCCACAGGAAGGCCCCAGCCAGTTACTGGCTGCATTTGACCTTGAGGACTGAGGTTATCTATGTTTGATGTTTATTTATTTATTTATTTTAAAATTTCAGATTAGGTACAAATGGTTAGGTTACAATGTTTGCATTTGTTAGGTAGGGTCCCTGTTGTAGTTGTGTTCCACTCCCAGAAGGTGTGCCATGTACTCCTACATTGTGCCCATTAGGTGGGAGCATACCAATCCTCCCCCCTCCTCTCCGCATATTTTTGATGTTTAATCTGTGTTCCAGCTCAATCATGGGGCTTTCCTGGGAGACCTCCACCCCACATCTCCCACCTCTTCCTCTCTCTCTCTCCTCCTCCCTGTCCCATCCCACTTTCCTTCCTCCCCCTTCTCTTCCCACCGTCTCTTTCACTCTTTCCCTCATTCTTCCTGAAGTCCCCTTAGGGCAATGGGAGAGAGATCTTGGTGTGGAGGTGGGCTCAGCATGAAGCCAGGGGCTGAGACTGGGCAGCCTTGTTTGGTGACCTTGTATCACTGCCACTGGAGCTCCTGAAAAGGAACGTGTGGGCCTGAGCGGTCTGGGGGCTGGTGGGGGTCTGGGATCTGAGCCTGAGGACACAGCCAAGGTGATAGGGAGTGGCTAGGCCCTGGGCCTGGCCTGGTGGGCTGGGACCTTGAGGGGCCTGCACCCCAATGTTGCACTCCTGGCCCCTTGCCAGTGTTCTCCAGCACATACAGACACACAATCCCCAACACACACAATCCCCAACACAGACACAACCCCCAACACACAAGCCCCAACACACACACAACCCCCAAGACACACAGTCCCCCAACACATACAACCCCCAATACACACAACCCCCAACACACACAATCCCCAACACAGACACAACCCCCAACACACAATTGCCAACACACACAACCCCCAACACACAATCCCCAACACAGACACAACCCCCAACACACAAGCCCTAGCACACACACAACCCGCAACAGATACAACCCCAAACACACACATTATTCTTTTTTGTTTTGTTTTTGAGACAGAGTCTCACTATGTTGCTGTCAGTAGAGTGCTGCGGAGTCACAGCTCACAGCAACCTCAAATTCTTTTTTTTTTTGAGACAGAGCCTCAAGCTGTCACCCTGGATAGAGTGCTGTGGTGTCACAGCTCACAGCAACCTCCAGTTCCTAGGATTAAGAGAGTCTTCTGCCTCCGCCTCCCAAGTAGCTGGGATTACAGGCACCCGCCACAACGCCTGGCCATTTTTTGGTTGCAGTCGTCATCATTGTTGTTTGGCGGG
>CAUYON010111135.1:0-30057 GCA_963573935.1 Arctocebus calabarensis | reverse complement strand
GAACTTGGTTCGTTAAACTTCCAGTGAGGACTTTTGCAGGTTGGACACAGTTTGTGGGCAGGGTTTTGCTTCAGGCATAGTTTTGCCCAGTGATCTGGCCTGCCGCCTTTAAAACTGAGTCTTGGGGGGAAATCTCTCTCTTTTTTTTTTTTTTTTTAAATTAAATCATAGCTGTGTACATTAATGCAATCATAGAGTACAATGTGCTGGTTTTATATACAATTTGAAATATTTTCATCGAACTGGTTAACATAGCCTTCATGGCATTTTCTTAGTTATTGTGTTCAGACATTTATATTCTACGTTTAGTAAGTTTCACCTGTACCCTTCTAAGATGCACCTTAGAAAGGGTACAGGACACTTAGTAGTGTCCCTGGCATTGGTAGGTGTGGTCCCACCAATTACCCAGAAATCTCATTTTTTTTTAGAGTACCCTGGGGAATTCTGAGAAACTCCTAGGTTTTTCCTAATGGCAGAAGACAATAACTTGAATCTTAAGAGCTGCTGCCTTTTAAAATCGTCCTCACAATTATTTAAAACTGTAAAAGCCAAGTTAATAAGATCTCGTTGAGGGTTTTGGTGGCCTTTGGGAGATTTTTGGAGTTTTTTCGCATGTCAGGTGGAGACGGAGATGAAATACATGTTAGCAATGAGTCTACCTTTGTAGCTCTCCAGGGATAGTGTAGTATATAGCTGGAGAGCTTTGTTAAGACGTGCTAAAAATTGGGCAGGATTTTAATCACATATTTGGGTAATTTCTTTTAACTTTTCACAATTGACATCCTAATGGGCTGCTTTCTTTAGTCCTTCTAATAGACACTGGACCATGTGCTTATGGAGGCGGAATCTAGTAGCATCAGTTTGGTAATTCCAATTGGGGTCCTCTTTGGGAAGAACCCTAGTGCCTTCTGCTGGATTTTGATTATTCTGCATATGTTTTCAGCATAAATTTGGGCTTGAGTCCAGACTTGCTCTCTTTCCTTCGAAGTTATAGTGGAGGTGAGGATAACATATGAATCATGCCAGGCTAAATCATGTGATTGAGTTAGATATCTAAATTCTTGAGAGTACTTTGTGGGATCCATAGAGCATGAGCCTAATCTTTGATTATGTGGGAGAGGTCTGAGAAAGAAAATGGAATGTGAACCCTGACAATGCCTTCCCTTCCCATAACCTCTTGGAGGGGGTATAAGGGTTGGGGTATTTTAGAAGTGGGAGGTTTAAAGGTGTGGCCATGTTGCAGGAAGACAAGGCCCAATGGAGAGAAAGAACACCACGTTTAACTACCAGGTGCATGTTCTCTCCAAGGGTGAGCTCGCTTCCCGGTCAGGGAACCAAAAATGTTGCAGGAAGACAAGGCCCAAAGGAGAGAAAGAGCACCCAAACACCACGTTTATAAGACGAAGGGCTTTATTCACCAGCTGGGAGCTTACGGCATAGAAAAATTCCAAATGGCCGCGCTCCGTCTAGATTGATCCTTCTCTTTTTATTGACAGATAAGAAGTTCCACCTCATAGGTACCCTTCTCATTGGCCAGTTTGAATTAAGCGGGAGATGCTAGTCCAGCCCCCACAGAATTACAGGATTTCACAGGACTTGGAAATTTCCAAGTTCCAGGAAGTTAAGTTTACAAATTCCTAAGGGCTGAGTCACCATGGAGTAGACCCTGCAAGTGTATCCTTGTGCTCTCCTTGACAAGACCTGTTCTCCCAGGCCTCATCCTTCTCGGGTATCCTCCCTCAGCCAGACCTAGTAAGTGGTGGGGAAGCAGGGTCTGGCATGTTTTTTTCCACCCCAGATCCACCATCTTTTTTTCTCTTAGTCCTTGTCTGGGAATTGGAGAAGGCTGAGGAGGGGCGGAAGCTTGTCAGTAGAGAGTAGGAACGCCATTTTCTTTTTTCTTTACCACATGTTGGGGAACTGGAGAAGGAGAGAGGGAAAAAGTCGGAGAGGTGAGGGGGAGAGGTGGAAGTTTGCCGGTAGGAAGGAAGTGGAGGGAAGGGTTATCTGCTGCATGGAAAGAAGACAATGCAGAGTCAGATGAGTCTGCAAAATTTGAGGTATTCGGGAAGGTGAATTTGAGAGGGTTCACAGGACAAACACAGGGAAGGAATATTTCAGAGTGTGAGGAATGCATGAACATAAGAAATGTGCGACCATTTGGCTAATTTGTGACAGTAATTTTTGAGACTTGAGATATCAAAGGTGTCATGTTCAGGCCAATGTGTATCATTGCCAAGTTTGTACATAGGCCAAGCAGTATTATATAGAAAAATGAGATGTTTAGGTTTGAGGTGAGGATAGAGATGTAGAGGTTTCAGGTGAATTAGAAGACAGCTTAGAGGTGAAGAAGGGGGAATTTTGATTGAGTGGTGCCCATAGTGAAGACTGGGGGAAGAAAATAAATAAGATTAAAGCTAACATGAGGAGGCTGTTCGAGGAAAGTAAAGGGAATTTAGGGACCAATAAATTTAGGGACTGAGACTGCAATAAAATGATTAAGATTGCAAGCAGAGAGTGCATCCTCTGCCTTTGGTTGTCAGCCGAATCTAGACCTCCAGGAAGATCCTAGATGAGTGAATCTAGTTCACTGGACAGAACTACTGAAAACTATCTACCCAGAGTAGGTTTGGGGAGACTGGCATCAGGAGATTACCTGGACTCTCCACTTATGACTTTGGTCAAAAGAGGACAGTACCTCTGTACATGACCTCAACCATCCAGAAGGACCTGGGGTCACAGTAGGGACTAGGGGGTAAGACAAGGAGTGGGAAATTCAATCTTCCTGTGTGGGTAAAAGGAGTTTAGAGATCATATAACAATACCTAAGAGCGCAAAAAGAGGGGGAAAAGGGGAAGGTCGAGTAGGAATGGGAAAAGTAACATACTGAAGAAAAAGTTTTTAGAGAAAGGCTCACCTTAGTACAAAGTGGATCAAGGTTGGAGTGCGGCAATTTTCTTCGTCTAGTGGGAATAATGGTCCATTTGGTTAGGTTTCATGGGGTGTATTTTTCAGCCCCGTAAAGGGGCTTTTCCCCAGGGAGTCACAGGCACCATATGAAAAGTTCTAGGCCCAATGATAAAATCATTCCCAGACGTGAGACAGAAGGAAAACAGAGATCCAATTCGTGCAGTTAAAGAGGACTTTATTCCACCTAGAGGACAGGTGGGATGAGATTACTGAGCTGGAAGATAACCACAAGTGGGTGATGGCGGACCAGGATTTAAAGAGTTAGGGCAGTCAGATGATTTGAATTGATAAGCTGATGCTATATGAGGTACATCAGTTAAAGAGTTAGGGCAATCAGGATTGGTGGCATTCCTATTTCCTGGGAGGGATAGGAGTTTGACCCTCTCTTGGTGGGCCACGAACCTGACCCTTCCTGGGCAGGGCAAGTTTACTTAGACAGGTACACCTGATCTGTCATTTAGCAGGGCTAAACAGGTGTAGTCGACTATTACAATTTCCAGGGAGGTTAATATCTTGAGTTACTTTAGACCAGTTGGACTTAAAGTTTTGTACCCAGGGTAGAATAGGGGTGAATCTTAGTGAACAAAGTTTCCCTGTGTTGTAGCAGGAATAGATGAACAAGCCTGGGTGCTATATAATAAGAAGTATCTTCAGAGTGCCTCAGTGTGTCTATTGGCATAAGATGGAATGGTTGTTAAGTTAACATTTAAGTAAGGAATTATTCAGGTTAGTGTATTGGAATGGGCACCTTTTAAGCTTGATATATTCATGACTCATAGTTTCAGTTTTCAGTTGTATAGCAAGTATATCTTTTTTTCTTGACAGTAGTGGTTGTTTTTTAACTATAAATATGCAAATATGTGATAATTTTGCGGATATATGGGAAAAGTGTGTAATCTCTGTTAAGTTCTAGTGGGTGTACATCTTCATTAACCATGAAATAAATATCTGCTCTACATAAGTACTTCTTGTAAGATAGAAATGACATTTGGGCTAAAGATGTCTATACGTTTTTATTTCATCAAAATGTGGCAAGTACTGGGGTGAGCACACAGGCATGTATAGTCTGAAGAGGAAGATGGCTGGGGATTATATCTTTTCAATCTAAAGTGGTGTTTCCTCCAGTCTAGTTTTTGTCAGCTTTGGCTGCTTCTACAATAAGATACAGCTTGAGTGGAGTGTGGTGGGCTGAGGCTTCTAGTACTGCAAGTTTCACTGCTGTGGTGTTGTCAGCAGAACATCTTCTGGGCTAGTCTACTTTTCTTTAAGCTGTTTCTCTCAGGCCCATCTTTCCAGGTTTTGAGCTGGTCTCGGTTACCAGGATAAAAGGGAAGTACATTTTCTGTAGGAGTTGACTGAGGTTTGGAAAGAGAAAACCTGTTAATAAGGGATACTACTCACCGCATTTGTTGTACATACTTTTTTTTTTTTTTTTTTGAGACAGAGCCTCAAGTTGTAACCCTGGATAGAGTGCCATAGCATCACAGCTCACAGCAACCTCCAATTCCTGGGCTCAAGTGAGTCTCTTGCCTCCGCCTCTCAAGTAGCTGGGACTGCAGGTGCCCGCCACAACGCCTGGCCATTTTTTTGGTTGCAGCCATCATTGTTGTTTGGCGGGTCCGGGCTGGATTTGAACCCACCAGCTCAGGTGTACGTGGCTGGCGCCTTAGCCCGCTGAGCCATAGGCGCCGAGCCTTGTTGTACATACTTTTCTACTTTTAAGATTACATTCTGCTTACCTTGACATTTGAATTGAGACTGTCTAAAAGAATTTCTTATAAACAACTTTGTGAGGATTTAATTTGACCCTGTTTCTAGGGACTACCTTTATTAACAGTAACTGGAGAGGAATACCTGGTTTTCCTATAAAAGCATGTCTTGGCATGGTTTGGCCATATTTATTTAGCGTATGATTTTACTTTCTTTTTTGTTTTTTTGTTTTTTTTTTTTTTGATTTTACTTTCTTTTTTCCTTTTCTTGATGATTGAGGGCTGTAGGCTGCATGCAATTTCTAGTGAATTTTCAAAATTTTCCTGGCCTGCTATTTAACTTCTGCCATAGAAGATGGACCATTATTATTTTGAAGGCTTCTGGGGAGCTTATAATGGGGTGAAGGAGGTAAGGAAGTTTCACCCCAAAATATGACTCCTTGGTGTAAAGAATAGTTTGAATTAAAGGCCATTCATGATCAGAAAGTATGGAAAGAGGCCTTTCCTCTATCTACATAAAACCTGAGCCACTTGATTGGGAATCCAAAGGGAGTGCTGACCTTATTACATGCTAATAGGTCTGGGCCCAAGGTCATTTGAAGTATTAATACCTGTCTTTCAGGTTAATCTAGAAATCAGTCTTTTTCACCCATCTACACATTCCCCCTTGCAACCAGTTACTGCACCTATACTTTCCACCTACTCTCTTCTCCCTTATAAAAAAGCATCTATAAAGATCTCTGACCATCACTGAGACTTTGGGTGCTCCTTCTTTTCCTTCTCCCATGCACGTGGTATTGGAAATGAAACATTTTTATTATTATCATTATTCTTTTTTAAGAGGCAGAGTCTCACTTTATCACCCTCGGTAGAATGCTGTGCCATCTGGCTTGGTGCCTGTGCCTCAATGGGCTAAGGCACCAGCCATGTGCACCTGAGCTGGCTGGTTCAAATCTAGTCCAGGCCCGCCAATCAGCAATGATGGCTGCAACCAAAAAATGGCTGGGCGTTGTGGCGGGCGCCTGTAGTCCCAGCTACTTGGGAGGCAGAGGCAAGAGACTCACTCGAGCCCAGGAATTGGAGGTTGCTGTGAGCTGTAATGCCACAGCACTCTATCCAGGGTGACAGCTTGAAGCTCTGTCTCAAAAAAAAAAAAAAAAAAAAAAAAAAAAAAAGAATGCTGTGCCATCTCAGCTCACAGAACCCTCCAACTCCTGGATTTAGGCGATTCTCTTGCCTTAGCCTCCTCAGTAGCTGGGACTACAGGTGCCTGCCACAACGCCCAGCTATTTTTTTTTTTTTTTTGAGACAGAATCTCACACTGTCACCCTGGATACAGTGCTGTGGCATCATAGCTCACAGCAACCTCCAATTCCTGGGCTCGAGTGGGTAACCTGCCTCCGCCTCCCACGTAGCTGGGACTACAGGCGCCTGCCCCACAATGCCCAGCTATTTTTTGGTTGCAGCTACCATTGTTGTTTGGCAGGCCTGGGCTGGATTCGAACCCACCAGCTCAAGTGTACATGGCTGGCGCCTTAGCCCGTTGGCCCAGCTATTTTTTTTGTTGTTGTTGTTCCAGTTTGGCCGGGGCTGGGTTCGAACCCACTACCCTCGGTATATGGGGCCAACAACCTCCCCTCTGAGCCACAGGTGCCACAGGAACCTTTTTCTTTTTAATCTATCCCAATGATGAGTTGATCTTTCAGTGAACCAAAGGGAAAAGGGCAGATTTCGCCTTCATCCGTACAGTTGCGTGATGTTTTTCACAGGGACCCTTATTACTTCTGTAGTTTTCTTTGTTTTCGTGGGAAAAGCTTTTACTTCTCTTGAAAAAGTATCCATTAATACTAGTAAGTATTTCAGACTTTTGGATGAGGGTATTTGGGTGAAGTCTATCAGCTAGTTTTCAAATGACATTATCTTCTGGTTTGATTGGAGTGGTTATTTAGATCTGTTGTCTGTTTGGAAATTGTTTCTTATACAAAACAAACACTGAGTAATTATTTTTTTGGTTTTCTGTGTGAGGTTTTTGCCTGTTTCTACCTTATGACAGAAGGAAATCAGTTTAGGCTTTTTTGCTGAAATGTGTCATGTCATGAAGTCATTTAATTACCTGACCTGTAAGACTTCTACTGTTCTGCCCAGGAGGTCCGCAAAGACCACACTGCCAAGCAAGCTGAATTCACAGCAGAGTCCCTTTGTTGAAGAGCCAGCCAGCGACTGCCTTACATCCAACACAGGGGTTCAGAGAGAAGCCCTGAGTTGTCTGCGGTTCTGGTTTTTTGTTTTTTTTTTGAGACAGAGCCTCAAGCTGTCAACCTGGATAGAGCGCTGTGGCATCACAGCTCACAGCAACCTCCAATTCCTGGGCTCAAGCGAGTCTCTTGCCTCCGCCTCCCAAGTAGCAGGGACTGCAGGCGCCCGCCACAACGCCTAGCCCTTTTTTTTTTGGTTGCAGTCGTCATTGTTGTTTGGCGGGTCCGGGCTGGATTCGAACCCGCAAGCTCAGGTGTACGTGGCTGGCGCCTTAGCCCGTTGAGCCACAGGCGCCGAGCCAAGGTTCTGGTTTTTATAAGGCAAAATTTTTTCTGGATGGCCACCAAGCATTGTTTCAGAAGTGAAAACAGCAGTTAAAAGGGTAGGGGAAATCATGAGGGTAGGGCAGTTAGTCATTTTACACGATGCTGTGATCAAGAGGGTAGTTAGCAATTTTTTCTCCCTTACAAAACAGGTACAAACCACAATGTCCTAAGAAATGGAGAGGAATTTACAGGTACAGGTCTTAAAGAGCATGATCATAAAAAGCGATAATCGTCAGGGTAACAATCACAAGTGCAGTCAGTAACTGACATCACTAACAAGTCAGTTGAATGCATTCACAGTTACACAATGGGAGGGCAAACAAGAGGATCAAGTTTTGAAGGTAATGGAATGTAGTATAAAAGGAATAAAACAGTAAAATGGAGTCAAACTAGCTCTTTTAATATTTCAATATCGTATACAGACGGCATGAAGACCACCTTAACACTAGGTAACATGATCTGGATGTTGATGAGTCAACTGTTTTTTTTTTTATTATGGAATTTTTCTGTTTTCTTTATTTTTTTTCTTATAGGTGGGATTGAAATCAGATAGATTTAGAGGCAGCCTAAATTACCCAGAGTAATGGGTCTTGCTGCTTGCTTTGGTGCAGTGTCACCCTCTTAGTTTCTGTGGCACAGGATTAGGTCTTCTGTGGTGTCCAGGGCAGTGCATGACTGCCCCCTTGCAGGAACACAAATATAGCTTCTGATATTTATGAAACTTCCGAATTGTTTTTTTTGTTGTTGTTTGTTTGTTTGTTTTGTGACAACATGTCACTATGTCACCCTCAATAGCACCCTCAGTAGAGTGCCATTGCATCACAGCTCACAGCAACCTCAAACTCTTGGGCTTAATCAATTCTCTTGCCTCAGCCTCCCAAGAAGCTGGGACTACAGGCGCCCGCCACAAAGCCCAGCTTTTTTTTCTTACAGTTATTGTTGCTGTTTTGCAGACACAGGCTAGGTTCAAATCCCACAGCCCATTGATGAGTCAATTATTTTTTGTTTTTTTTTTTTTGAGACAGTTTCACTATGTCGCCCTCAGTATAGTGCCATTGTGTTACAGCTCACAGAAACCTCAAACTCTAGGGCTTAAGCGATTCTCGTGCCCCAGCCTTCCAGGTCCCAGGAAGTTAAGTCTACAAATTTCTAAGAGCCTAGTTACCATAGCGAGGACACTGAAGGTATATCCATCGGGTCTCCTGGAGAAGACCTCTGTTCTCTTGGACCTCACCCTTCCCGGGTTTTTTCTTTCACACTTCCCTCAACCTCCCAAGTGTCTGGGACTATAGGTGCTCACCAAACACCTGGCTGTTTTTAGAGATGGGGGTCTTGTTTTTCCTCCAGCTGGTCTTGAAGCTGTGAGCTCAGGCAATCCACCTACTTTGGTCTCCAGGTACTGGGATTATAGGCATGAGCCCAGCCCACTAACAAGTTTTCAGACCTTCCCATTCTGCAGGAATTGGAAGTTTCCTTTTTGCTGAAGTAGGAAGAAAACTTGATGAGGGACATGAACCATAGTCACTTGTCCCAAGGTGAATTTTTGTATCAGTATTTGAAAGCTAAACCCTAGTTCCTTGTCTTTGGTACACATATAGAGAGAAGAATTTTGTTCTTATACACACCAAGAGCAGAGAGGCCTTGGAGAGACTTTAAGATTCTGCAGGGCTTTGTCACATTTCTTAGTTTAATACAAGGGTATGTTTCCTGTCTTTTGAAGTCCTGATACAAGAGGTTAAGAATTAAGCCATAGTTAGGAATCCATACCTGGCAGAAACTTGCCAAAGGTAGAAATCCCCAAAGCTGTTGTAGAGGTTGGAAAATATAATATTAAATTATTTTATTGGCTGCGTTTTTGAGCCTGTAGGTGATAATCAAGAAATTTCACTTTCAGCCTTCACATTTGAGGTTTTTACTTTGATGCCCAATAGCCCCATTCAGCTAACTGGTTCATTGTTAAATGTTGTGTTGTTTAGAGATTCCTGAAAGTCCTGACCAGTGATTAGCAATTCATTTATATGTTTTCAAGTGCATTCTAAATTCACAAATAGGTAAAAGACATTGTAGCTCAGTACCTGTGGCTCAAGCGGCTAAGGTGACAGCCACGTACACCTGAGCTGGCAGGTTCGAATCCAGCCCGGGCCCATCAAACAACAATGACGGCTGCAACCAAAAAATGACCGGGCGTTGTGGCGGGTGCCTGTAGTCCCAGCTTCTTGGGAGGCGGAGGCAGGAGACTCTCTTGAGCTCAGGAATTGGAGGTTGCTGTGAGCTGTGTGATGCCACAGCACTCTATCCAGGGTGACAGCTTGAGGCTCTGTCTCAAAAAAAAAAAAAAAAAAGACAACTTAGTTTGAAGTGATGATGGGTACCTGTAATCCCAGCTACTTGGGAGGCTAAAAGAGGAGAACTGCTTGAATTCAGGAGTTTGAAATTGTTATGAAGTATGACACCATGGCACTCTAGCTTGGGGCAACAGAGTGAGACTCTATCTGTAAATAAATAAACAAACAAACAAGGTTAGGTACTATTAAAATGCTAAAGTGTTTGATTTGCTGGAAATAATTGTAAAAAGTAACAATTCTAAAAACAAATTGCAGGCTCGGCACCCATAGCTCAGTGAGTTGGGTGCCAACCACGTGCACCGAGGCTGGTGGATTTCAGCCCAGGCCAGAAAAACAACAATGACAACTGCAGCCAAAAAATAGCCAGGCATTGTGGTAGGCGCCTGAAATCTCAGCTACTTGGGAGGCTGAGGCAAGAGAATCGCTTAAACTTAAGAGTCTGAGGTTGCGGTGAGCTGTTATGCTACAGCACTCTAATGAGGGCAACATAGTGAGACTCTGTCTCAAAAAATCAGACAAACAAAAAGCAAATTGTGGGTTAGGCATGCTGAGAACTTTTGGAAAATAGCTGTTTAGAAATAATAGTGCAGAAGAAACTGCAATTAAACCAGAAATCTTTTTTTTGTTTGTTTTTTGAGACAGAATCTCATTATGTCACCCATAGTAGAGTGCCTTGGAGACACAGCTCACAGCAACCTCAAACTCTTGGCCTTAAGGGATTCTCTTGCTTCAGCCACCCAAGTAGATGAGACTACATGCACTCACCACAACACTGGGCTATTTTTTCTTGCAGTTCTCATTATTGTCTTAGCTGGTCAGGGCAGGGTTGGAATCCACCAGCCTTAGTGCATGTGGCTAGCACCTTAACCACTGTGCTATGTTTCCCAAGCCCAGAAATCTTTTCACAGCTCTCAGCATGTGAGAAAATCATGATTGCTTTTCCCGTAGTAGTTCTTCACATATTAGGGGAAATTTTGAAGACATAAGTGATTATGATTGAAGTTTCCTTCTTTCTTTTTTTTTTTTTCTGTGAGAGAGTCTCACTTTGTCACCCTCAGCAGAATGCTCTGGCATCACAAGTCACAGCAACCTCAAACTCTTGGGCTTAAACGATTCTGTTGCCTTAGCCTCCCAAGTAGCTGCCACTACAGGCGTTTATCACAGTGCTGGCTAGTTTTTGGTTGCAGTTGTCATTGTTGTTTAGCAGGCCTGGGCTGGGCTTGAAATAAGAGCCTTGATTTATGTGGCTGATGTTCTACACACTGAGCTATGGGTGCTACCCTAGGATTCTAATTTCTAATGAAAATGAGAAATGATGGTGCACAAGTTATTTACTTTTCTTTTCTTTCAAGCAATACCCATTGATTGGTTTTGAAATTGCCATTCAAAGCCCATCGAATTCCTGATAATAAAGATGAACCAAAGACTGAATATTAAGTCCTTTATAGCCTTGTCTTGCTCCCCTCCCCACAAGAGTAGGCATGGACTCTCTACATTGTCCTTATGTAAGAAACAAAGCTTCTTCTCAAAAGAAAAACAGTCGCCTTATTTTATTTTCCTGTTACCTCTTTGTCTTCTGCAGTTAGGGAATTCAACTACTCTTCGAAAATGGCTTTTTCCTCTACATCATTTCTGCCTGTCAGGTTTATTCAGATCCCTAAAAGAATCATTTGCAACATCATTTCTCCATGTTCTATTCTCTGTAATTATTTTTTGTTTTAGAATGGTCTACATTTCCATGTCATTGTTCTTTAGCTTCTTTACCCAAGTGGGAGGTTGGGATAATCGCGCTATGATTTCTCCACATATGTAGTACATTAATACATTAATTGTATACCTTTTCTCTTTGTCAGGTGTGAGGTGGTATCCAGTTGGTATCCTTCAAAGAATTAAGGTGAGGGATTTCCCTTGGCCTGTGCATTGGTCAGAACCTTACTAGAGTAAGAAGATCTGGCTGCCTGTCACTGTCAGGCAGTATGCAGAGACAGGAATAGGATCTTTAATCTTTTTTTTTTTTTTTTTTTTTTTTTTTTAGAGACAGATTCTCACTTTATGGTCCTTGGTAGAGTGCTGTGACATCCTGGGCTTAGGCGATTCTCTTGCCTCAGCCTCTTGAGTAGCTGGGACTACAGGGGCCACCCAGAACGCCTGCTAACTTTTTGTTGCAATTTTGTTGGGACCAGGTTCGAACCCTCCATTCTCAGTATATGGGGCCGGCGCCCTACCCACTGAGCCACAGGCGCCATCCTGTTTCTTTCTTTCTTTCTTTTTTTTTTTTTTGAGACAGAGCCTCAAGCTGTCACCCTGGATAGAGTGCCATGGCATCACAGCTCACAGCAACCTCCAACTCCTGGGCTCTCTGCGATTCTCCTGCCTCTGCCTCCCAAGTAGCTGGGACTACAGGCGCCCACCATAACGCCTGGTTATTTTGTGTTGCAGCCGTCATTGTTTGGCGGGCCCGGCCTGGATTCGAACCCTCCGCCTTAGCCCATTGAGCCATAGGTGCCGAGCCAGGATCGTTAATCTTTGTCAGAAGAAGGTCGGTGATGGAGAACAGTGAGTGTAGCCTCCCCAAGATTGTTGTGTTCTTCCATTTCTAAAATCACAGTTTTATACATAATGGTTCACAGCAAAGACCACATTAACTTTAAATAATAAACAATACAACTCAGTGACAAACTATAACATTTCCAATCCAAAAGTTAATTCTCTAACTCAATCCTCCTTATGCAAAGACCACAACAACACTTATTTTGTTTATTTGCTTTTTAAAACTTTATTTCGGCTCGGCACCTGTGGCTCAATGGGCTGAGGCGCCAGCCACGTACACCTGAGCTGGTGGGTTTGAATCCAGCCCGGGCCCACCAAACAACAATGATGGCTGCAACCAAAAATGGCCGGGCGTTGTGGCGGGCACCTGTGGTCCCAGCTACTTGGGGGGCGGAGGCAGGAGACTCGCTTGAGCCCAGGAAGTGGAGGTTGCTGAGAGCTGTGATGCCACAGCACTCTCTCCAGGGTGACAGCTTGAGGCTCTGTCTCAAAAAAAAACAAAAAAACCAAAAAACTTTATTTCAACATAACCATGCTTACATAAATACACTCATATTGGTTAATAGAATGCAATTTTGTTTTAACTTATACTACAAAGTTTGTACCAAAACTTGGTACATGGTTTAAAATTTTTTTAAAAGGGCAGTGCCTGTGGCTCCATGGGTAGGTCTCCAGTCCCATAACAGGCGCCTGTACTCCCACATAGTCCGGAGGCTGAGGCAAGAGAATTGCTTAAGCCCAGGAATTATAGATTGCTGTGGACTGTGATGCTACAGCACTCAATGAAGGGTGATAAAGTGAGACTTTGTCTCTAAAGAAGTAAATAAATAGGCTCGGCGCCTGTGGCTCAGCGGGCTAAGGTGCCAGCCATGTACACCTGAGCTGGCGGGTTCTAATCCAGCCCAGACCCGCCAAACAACAATGTCGGCTGTAACCAAAAAATGGCTGGGCGTTGTGGCAGGCGCCTGTAGTCCCAGCTACTTGGGAGGCATAGGCAAGAGACTCGCTTGAGCCCAGGAATTGGAAGTTGCTGTGAGCTGTGATGCCACAGCACTCTTTCCAGGGTGAAAGCTTGAGGCTCTGTCTCAAAAAAAAAAAAAAAAAAAAAAAAGAAGGATTTAAAGGCTAGGCACTTTTAGCTCAAGCAGCTACAGCACCACCCACATACACCAGAGTTGTCAGGTAAAAACCCAGCACAGGCCCGACAAACAGCAATGACAACTACAACCAAAAAATAGCCGGGTGTTGTGGTGGGCACCTGTAGTCCGACCTACTTGGGAGGCTGAGGCAAGAGAATCACTTAATTCCAAAAGCTTAAGGTTGCTGTGAGCTGTGATGCCTCAGCACTATACCCAGGGTGACAGCTTGAGACTCTGGAAAAAAAAAAAAGGATTTACAGTCTACTTTATTTTCATGTAATAGAAATGTATAAAAGATCCCTTAAGGTGGCACCTGTGACTCAGTGAGTAGGACACTAGCCCATATACCGAGGGTGGTGGGTTTAAACCCTGCCTCTGCCAAACTGCAACAACAAAAATAATACCTGTGCCTTGTAGTAGGCACCTATAGTCTCAGTTTCTCGTGAGGCTGAGGCAAGAGAATCTCCTAAGCCTAGGAGCTGGAGGTTGCTGTGAATTGTAATGCCACTGCACTCTACTGAGGGCAACAGAGTTAGACTCTGTCTCTTAAAAAAAAAAAGATCCATCAAATGCTACCAAAGAAGGCATCATCAAGAACCTTGAGAAATTTACCTTTACTTTGCCTCAGAAAAATAACACGTATTGCACTGTATGTGTTTATAAATTGGTACAGCAAAACATTGTAATGTTTCAGTGACAGTTTACAAAGTACAGTAACTAGTGGATGTGGAAGGGTTTGAGAGGAAGCCTGTGTACACATATGGGACAATAAAAGGTATTTGATTTGTTGATATTGGGTGTAAATTGTAAATCTATACAAGGCAAGATTCAGATACTTTCTTCAATCTGAACTAATGCTATCAACTCACTTCATCTGCTGAGGTCTACAAGGAAGGGAAAGTCAGCACACTAGCTGTGTGTTTTTCTCACTTATGCAAAAAAGAAGAAACTGAAGTTTCTTCCCCAGCTTTTCAGTCCAGAATTGACAGTATACCACAGGCAATTATACCTTCTATTGTCAACATTCATGTGATGAGTGTTGAGCGGTAACATGCAAGTGTTGAGAGGTCTACATGGGTTTTAATTTGTATCTGCATTCATGCAAAATAACCTTCAAAGTTAATGACCACATGCCTTCGGAAGTGTCTCTTAAAAAAATCAAATGGTGCTTCTTGGAAGAATAAAACAAAACATGCAGCCATAGGTATAAAAAGCCTTATGTATGGCGGTGCCTGTGGCTCATCAGGTAGGGCGCTGGCCCCATATACCGAAGGTGGCGGGTTCAGGCCCAGCCTCGGCCGAACTGCAAACCAGACAAACAGCCGGGCATTGTGGCGGGCACCTGTAGCAGCTACTTGGGAGGCTGAGGCAAGAGAATCGCCTAAGCCCAGGAGTTGGAGGTTGCTGTGAGCTGTGTGACGTCACGGCACTCTACCAAGGGCGATAAAGTGAGACTCTGTCTCTACAAAAAAAAAAAAAAGCCTTATGTAATAAAAATGTAGCCTCTTGTGAATTACATCTCAATAAATAAAATCCCCATAACAACTCTGAAAAGAAGAGAAAATATAACTTAAAATATCTTGAAAACCCACGTGACTATAGATTCAAAAGATAGTTAAAAGAGATTCATTTTCATAAAGCTACCTAGGATGAAGGCTTATAATGTATTCTAGCACTTTAATTTGATCACTACTTACTAAACATCAATTTACGAATACATATTTTTTGTTTGTTTGTTTGTTTGCTTTGAGACAGAGTCTTACTGTGTTGCCTTTGGTAGAGTGCCATGCGTTACAACTCCCAGCAACCTGAAACTCTTGGCCTTAAGCAATTCTCTTGCCTCAGGCTCCAAGGTAGCTGGGACTAGAGGCGCCTGACACAACACTCGGCTATTTGTCGTCATTGTTGTTTAGCAGGCGAGGGTCTGGTTCGAACCCACCAGTCCCAGTGCACTTGGCCGGTGCCCTAACCACTGAGCTATGGGTGCCAAGCCTACCTGTTCCTTTATCAAAAGGGAAAATTCTACCTTGAATTGTATCCAGTGGTGGACAGAGGGGAATAGAAAATAAAGGAAGATTCAGAGAGTTCCATGCAAATAACATTTATCAAATGGAAGAATTCCTAAGTGACCAGAAGAAGTTCATATTGCTAATAAATTTTTCATTGAAGCAATTTTTTTTTTTTTCATTGAAGCAATTTTTAATAAGTACAAATAGGCTTGGCGCTTGTAGCTCAATGACTAGGGTGCCAACAACATACGTGGGAGCTGGCGGGTTCGAATTCAGCCGAGGACTGCCAAACAACAAAGATAACTACAACCAAAAAATAGCCAGGATTGTGGCGGATGCCTATAGTCCCAACTACTTGGGAGGCTGAGACAAGAGAGTCACTTAAGCCTAAGAGTTTGAGGTTGTTGTGAGCTGTGACGCCATGGAACTCTACCGAGGGTGACATACTGAAACTGTGTCTCAAGGAGTTAAAAAAAACATAATAAGTACAAATACATGCAATAAGGTTCAGAACTTAATATAGGCCTGACAATCAAGTCCTTATTTTCTGGAAGAAAGGCCTGAAGTCCCAATCACTTTTCAGTAACAGTGTTTTTACAGATCAATTTTACAGTAAGGGGTTTAATTTCCTTCATATTTTTGTTTTTAGAATTCTAATCTTAAAGACTAAATTAGAAACTAGTTCAATTCCACAGAAGGCAATTTTTTGTGCACTTGTAATATGAAAGAATCCACAAAAACCTCTTCCCCAGTTTGATTCTCAGTATCCATTCTATGCTTCAGATGAAGCCTTTTTTTTTTTAAGAGACAGAGTCTCACTTTGTCGCCCTTGATAGAGTGCCATGGCTTCATGGCTGACAGCAACCTCCAGCTCCTGGGCTTAGGCCATTCTCGTCTCAGCCTCCCCAGTAACTAGGACTACCGGCGCCTGCCACAATGCCCGGCTATTTTTTGTTGCAGTTTTTCCAGGGCCAGGTTTGAACCCACCACCCTTGGTATATGGGGCTGGCGCCCTACTCGCTGAGCCACAGGCACCGCCCATGAATCTTTTTCTATCTAATGTAAACTGTAACTTAGGTAAAGTGTAGCCATGAACATTAAACTAGTTGTTAGAAAGATTTTACTAGCTTTTTTTTTTTTTTTTGAGATGGAGCCTCAAGCTATCACCCTGGATAGAGTGCTATGGCATCACAGCTCACAGCAACCTCCAATTCCTGGGCTCAAGCGAGGTTCCTGCCTCCACCTCCCAAGTAGCTGAGACTACATGCCCCCACTATAACGCCCGACCATTTTTTGGTTGCAGCCATCATTGCTGTCTGGCGACCCGGGCTGGATTCGAGCACGCCAGCTCAGGTGTACGTGGCTGGCACCTTAGCCCATTGAGCCACAGGTGCCGAGCCGATTTTACTAGCTTTATAATTTATTTTTTTTTCTTTTTGAGACAGAGTCTCATTAGATACCCTTGATAGAGCGCTGTGGTGTCAGAGCTCACAGCAAACTGAAACTCTTGGGCTGAAGAGATTCTCTTGCCTCAGCCTTCCAAGTAGCTGGGACCACAGGTGCCCTCCACAATGCCCAGCTATTATTATTATTATTATTCTTTTCTGGTCGTAGTTGTCATTGTGTTTGGCAGGCCTGGGCTTCGTTCAATCCCACCAGGTCTGATGCATGTGGCTGGTGCCCTAGCTGCTGAGCTATAGGCGTCAAGCCTATGATTTAAGTTTTAAAATCTTAATATTTGCAGCCTGATCTTTTGTTGACAATGGTTGTTGGAGACTAGAATTCAACATTTACAAATTCCCATTCATGTACACAAAGCACGTACCATTATCACACAACTTACTGTTGTCTTGAATCTTCTACTTTTTTAAATGTTTGACCTCCCCGTCAAATTCCATGTCCAAACAACTTTCAGCTCAGACTTCTACTTTTGCATCAAAAAAAATTTTTTTTTGAGACAGAGTCTCATTTTGTCACCCTTGGCTATTTTCGAGATGAGGTCTCGCTGTGGCTCAGGCTGGTCATGAACCTTAGAGCTCAGTTGCTCTGGTGCTGCCTTTACCTCCCTCTCAGCTGGGACCAGGCTGAGGAACCATGCGAGCCCCCACCCATATACATCATTAACCCTTTTTTCTAATCTTTCTTTTTGTACCTACCTCAAAGAGATTACCAGATGGAAAAAAGGGTAAATAAAACATAAAGTGGTTATATCTGCATAGAATATGAGAAGTCAGAATTCAAGATTCCCTATTAGGATCTACTAACTTACTGCAATAACTAACGACCATCAATAAGAAAAGCCCTAGGTTGGATTCTTTCATACTCCATGGCAAGTCACCAAAGAATGTCAAAGAAAAAGTTTTGGAGTACACGCCCTTTTTCATACAAAGTAGTACCCCATAGAGCACCAGAATAGCTATAATTCATCTGAGGCCTCACCTGTAGGAAGAGACTGTCACAAGGACAGCCATGACACCCAGAAGTTTGTGGAGATCCCTGAGAAAGTATTTTATTTTTTTTTTTTAAATCTGGACTTCAGTTTCACCAGCTTTTTTTTTTTTTTTTTTTGAGACAGAGTCTCACTTTGTCGCCCCTGGTAGAGTACCATGGCATCACAGCTCACAGGAACCTCAAACTCTTGGGCTTAAGTGATTCTCTTGTCTCAGCCTCCCCTGTAGCTGGGACTACAGGCACCCGCCACAATGCTCGGCTATTTGTTGTTATTGTTCCTTTAGTTTAGCTGGCTCAGGCCAGGTTTGAACCAGCCACCCTTGGTATATGTGGCTGACAGTGTAACTACTGTTCTATGGGTGCTGAGCCGTTTCACCAGCATTTTCACTGTACTGACAGAAAGCTGCTGCTGGTCTAGCACTCTCACTACCTATAGGTTTCCTGTATAATAGTGCAATCTCCCCAATGATACTCTGTAAAAACCTGAAGGAATAATTATGTATCCGGATTCCAGGTTTGCAATTTTCACTACTTAACTCTTCTTTATTCAGTTTAAGTAGCTGTTATGGACATTACCCATGTATGAGAAAAGGTTTTCTTCAACTGGTACTCTACAGTTGGTGTTTGAGATCAACATTTGGTCAATATGGAGCCTCGTGGTTAATTTGCTACAAAATCAAAACTGAGAGCTATACATTTACTACATCCGTTCAAAATAAATAACTTATATGAAAAATAGATTCTGGCATAGATACAGTATGTGAAAATCAAAGGATTGAAGCTGCATGTTACACGTTTCATTTACTCACGAATTTGCACACACTATTTTACATTATTCTGCAAAAAAGACAAATGCAGCGAAGAGAAAGGAAACTGCCCTTTTGCAAACAAACCTAAAAGCATCTCTCCTCTGAGGCCAAAATAAACATGTAGTATGCATAAAGTGTTACTTCAACACAAATTCTATTTCTAGAAAATATTTAACTCTGTAGGTTAAAAAAAGAAAGAAAATAGCCGGGCGCTGTGGTGGGCGCCTGTAGTCCCAGCTACTCGGGAGGCTGAGGCAAGAGAATCGCTTGAGCCCAAAAGCTGGAGGTTGCTGTGAGCAGTGTGACGCCACGGCACTCTACCCAGGGCAATAAAGTGAGACTCTGTCTCTACAAAAAAAAAAAAAAAGAAAGAAATTTATCCTACACAAAAGAGTGGCACACATATACGAAGAATTATGTACAGTGATATCCTTTCCAGACAAATAAAATTAAGAAAAAATATGTTACACAACCAACACATTCATCAATAGGAGATAGGTTAAATTATGGAGGGAATGCTTGTGCACCCTTTACAGAGAATTTAGTCAGTCTCTGAGCAGAGACAAAGAGCACTGCTTAGATACTTATGTAACAAAACACACTGTATTTCAATGTATAGAAAATAAATCCACCTTTTAATTAAAGAAGTCACAAGAAGTTAAATACACACTAAACATTAGCAGCAGTTTCCATGGACATTGGAACTACAGGGACAGAGAAGGCAACTGTCACCGCTTCACGTAATCCCAGAAGAGTGAGTGAAGTGTGAGTGATTTTTCACTTAGGTCTACGTGATTTTCTTTTTTTCTTTTTAGTTTACACGAAGGCCATTTATTAACAGAAAATAATAGTGAAGAGTCCAGTTCATAGATGGTGACCACAGCAACCCCCCCCACTCCCTGTGGGTGCAGGAGGGGATGGGGTGACGTCCTTAATCTGCCCTATCTTCAACCCAAGTGGACCAGGGCTCAGAGGGCTGACTGGGCCCCAGGTCCAGAGGTCTTGGTCCTATTTCCCCTATGGCCCGGAGTTTGCTGTTTAGGGCAGTCATGTCCAGCTCCCTGCACCTCTGGGCCACATCCTGGGCAGCCAACATGGCAGCATGTGCTAAGGATTCATCTCAATCAGTCTTTACCTTCATCCCACCAGTCACTCGGCAGATGGTTTCCTTGCCAGAAAGATCAGTGACATGAACAAAAGGATCGTTGAAGGACACAAAGATGTGGCACACACCAAATACATTCTCTCCTTCAGCCACCTGAGGTCCAAGACTTACGACCTGTTCTTCCTTCTTTTCCTTCCCCCTGAGGTGCCATTTCTGCACATGGTCTCCAGATTCTGCACTGGAAAGCTGTGGTTTTCGTTTTTTTCAAATAATTTTCAGAAAACCTTGCCCTGAATATTTGTAGCTAAAATTATATACACAAATATAGATATTTCCTTGAGGAATTTTTATAGGTCTGGAATTTCTGGGGTAAATGGTGTGCCATTGCTATGGCTTTTGCATAATATTGCCCAAACTGCCTTAATTACAGTTTCAGCAGCAGGAGGCCAGTGCCTGAGTCCCTGACTGCTCTTCATGGTTGGTAGCCTACATTTATATGATGATTCGTGAACACTCCACCACTGTCATCTCCATCTGCTCTGTGTGAGTTGCCATCTGTGCTCTTTGCCTGTCCTCCCACCATGGGATTGCCCACAGAAGACTCTCTGTAGACATGTAGAAGACCTTTAGTCCATATTATGCATTGCAATAACTTGCCCATTTTCCTTGTATCTTTATATTTTGCGGAGGTGATCCTTCCTCCATGCATGTAGTTCCCTGCCAGCTCTATTCACCTTTTCCTTCAAGCCTCTGAGCCCATTACTGGCTCTAAAAGTTTGCCTGCTTAGGACCACCATTTCCAACCTGGGAGGAGAGGCTATAATGGAATTTCTGCTTAACTAAAAATACTAGATAAAATTTTATAAATTTTAAAAAGCATCAACAACTCACAAGGCTGGGAGTGGTGGCTTACACCTGTAATTCCATCTTCTTTGGAATTACAGGTGGGAGGATCACTTACAGCAATACAAGACCCAGCTAGGCAACACAGAATGACTCCATCTCTATAAAAAAAAAATAGTTAACCGGGCATGGTGGCACACCCGGTAGGTCCCTGCTCCTCAGGAGTTGAGAAAAGAAGACCACTTGTGCCCAGGAGTTTGAGTTTGCAATGAACTACAACAATGGCGCTACTGTACTCTAGCCCAGGTAACCCCCCCCCCCAAAAAAAACCACTTATGACCCCAAAACACTATACCCACAGGATAATTCCCTCCTTTCCTCAAACACAGGGATTGGATGGGAACATTAAAACGTAAAATGGTAGCAAAAAAAAACACTAAATATATTTTTTAAAAAAATAGTTAACTACATTGATTATAAATGACTTAACTGAAAAAAATAAAGGATAGAAATCAGACACATAGGCTCGGCGCCTGTGGCTCAAAGGGCTAAGGCGCCCACGTACACCTGAGCTGGCGGGTTTGAATCCAGGCCCTGGACCCGCCAAACAACAATGATGGCTGCAACCAAAAAATGGCCAGGGGTTGTGGTCACCTGTGGTCCCAGCTACTTGGGAGGTGGAGACAAGAGACTCGCTTGAGCCCAGGAATTGGAGGTTGCTGTGAGCTGTGATACCACAGCACTCTACCCAGGGCGACAGCTTGAGGCTCTGTCTCAAAAAAAAAAAAAATAAATAAATAAATAAATAAAATAAAAAATAAATATTAAAAAAAAAAAAAAAGAAATCAGACACATAGACTTTAAGACAAAAAGCAGAGGCAAAGAAGTGTCACTAATAACTGGTGGGGACAGATGCTAAGATGGTCTCCTTGTGTATTGGGGGTTACTCTCTTTTTTTCTTTTTTTGAGACAGAGCCTCCAGCTGTCACCCTGGGTAGTGTGGTGGCATCACAGCTCACAGCAACCTCCAACTCCTGGGCTTAAGCGATTCTCTTGCCTCGGCCTCCCAAGTAGCTGGGACTACAGGTGCCCACCATAACGCCCAGCTATATTTTTGGTTGTAGTTGTCATAGTTGTTTGGCAGGCCCAGGCTGGATTCGAACCCACCAGCTCTAGTGTAGTGGCTGGCACTTTGGCGGCTTGAGCTACAGGTGCCGAGCCAGTTTGCTTTTTTTTTTTTGTAGAGACAGAGTCTCACTTTATCGCCCCGGGTAGAGTGCCGTGGCGTCACACTGCTCACAGCAACCTCCAGCTCTTGGGTTTAAGCGATTCTCTTGTCTCAGCCTCCCGAGTAGCTGGGACTACAGGCGCCCGCCACAGCGCCCGGCTATTTTTTTGTTTGTTTTGCAGTTCGGTGGAGGCCGGGCTTGAACCTGCCACCTTCGGTATATGGGGCCGGCGCCCTACTCGCTGAGCCACAGGAGCCGCCCAGGTTTGCTTTTGTTTAATATAGTAAGATACAACATAAAATTTACACTTTCAATCTTTTTTTTTTTTTTTTTTGAGACAGAGCCTCAAGCTGTCACCCTGGATAGAGTGCCGTAGCATCACAGCTCACAGCAACCTCCAATTCCTGGGCTCAAGCGAGTTTCTTGCCTCCGTCTCCCAAGTAGCTGGGACTACAGGTGCCCGCCACAACGCCCGGCCATTTTTTTTGGTTGCAGCTGTCATTGTTGTTTGGCAGACCCAGGCTGGATTCGAACCTGCCAGCTCAGGTGTACGTGGCTGGCGCCTTAGCCCATTGAGCCACAGGCGCTGAGCCCAAAGTATGTATCTTTGTGACATTGCATCTTTACTCATATTCCCCTATATAATATTTGGTAATATATTCTTAAATATGACTAAAATTTAAGGCATAGCTATATATATATATATATTTTTTTTTATTTTTATTTTTTTTTTTGAGACAGAGTTTCATTTTGTCACCCTTGGTACAGCGATGTGGTGTTGTACCTCACAGTAACCTCAAAGTCCTGGGCTTAAGCGATTCTTTTGCCTTAGCCTCCCAAGTAGCTGGGAACATAATCCCCAGCTATTTTTAGAGACAAGGTCTCCCTCTGGCCCAGGCTAGTCTCGAACCTGTGAGCTCAGGCAATCCACTCACCTTGGCCTCCCAAGTGCTGGGATTACAGGCGTGACATAGCTATCTTCTTATTTGTACACTATAGTCCTTCCTTTTTTTTTTTTTTTTCGTTTTCTGCGTACATTAGTGCAATCAAGGGGTACAATTTTTTTTTTTTTAAATGGAGATAAAGTCTCACTCCATTGCCTAGACCAGAGTACAGAATGCCATGGCATCAGCCTAGCTCATGGCAGCCTCAAATTCCTGGGTTCAAATAATCCTTCATCCTTCAAGTAGCTGAGACTACAGACTCCTGCTACAACACCTAGGTAATTTTTCTATTTTTACTAGAGAAGGGGTCTTCTTCTTCTTCTTTTTTTTTTTAAATGTGCATTATTTATTTATTTTTGCAGTTTTGGGCCAGGGTTGGGTTTGAACCAGTCACCTCTGGCATATGGGGCTGGTACCCTACTCACTGAGCCACAGGCACTGCCCAGGGGTCTTATTCTTGGTCAGGCTAGTCTAGAACTCCTGAGCTCCAGGCATCTGCCTGCCTTGGCATCCAATATTACTTCTGTAATAATGCTAGTATTACAAGCATTAGTCACTGTGTCCAGCCTATATTCTTTTATTCTGAAAGAAATAATTTATTTTCTACAATGAGTCTCTATGATATAAAATCATCTGGTTTAGTAGTAATCTTCTTACATATCATTGATCGAAAAAATATTTTTAAAACCTTCTACATTTTCATGTATGGAATTTCCTGTCAAACAGGCTAAGTTGTCTATATTACATTTATTCACTAGAGTGGAATTTGAGGGAGGAGGTATTATGGCTTAAAAGAGTTACAGGTAATGTAACTCTCAGATCTCCTTCCTTTATGCCTCTGCTACATTCCTTTATTTATGGATGTTAAACTAGACTGCTTACTTATTAGTTTTGTTATGAAAAGTTTTATAAATTTAATCATAGACCTCTATGCTTAAATAAGAGGAAAATATGACAAGGTATTTTCACACTATAAGTATAAAAAGTTGCAAATAAAATATACAAAAGTATTTATTGAAGGAATGATATAATTTTATTAACAACTTCCAGATACTAAGAGTAGTATAAATATAATTTTCATTTAGAAAGAATAGCACCTATGAATTTTATGTTTGATCTTAGCCAAAAGGCCAAGAAGCAGCACCTATGAATTTTAAAAGGTAACATGTGCTTAACTAATATAATAGTTTAACTAATGGGCCAGGCGTGGTAGCTCACACCTGTAATCCCAGCACTCTGGGAGGCTGAGGTGGGTGGATTGCTTGGGCTCAGGAGTCTGAGACCAGCCTGAGCAAGAGTGAGACCTCATCTCCACTAAAAATAAAAAAAACTGAGGCAAGAGGAGCTGAAGAGTTTGAGGTTGCCATGAGCTATGATGGCAGGGCACTCTACACAGGGCAACAGTGTAAGACTCTATCTCACCACCAACAACAAAATTGTTTAACTGAGGTGGAACACTTACGAATAACAAATGAGATATGCATCTTACAACTTTCAGCTCTTATTTAACATACTGCAATAATTTCTGACTTAAGGAAAACACTCGAAATAGTACAAACTTTCTAGTGCCAACATCTTGGTTATTCTCTAATACTTAGATTATTAAGTATGATATATCCAATTTCCTTAAGTACTAAGCTTAATGGTTGCTATCTCTGACATTTCACTTTAATACTTCTTGTTTTATTGTGCAGGTATACCCTCACTCTTTCAAACACATGTTTTGGCTTGTGATTATCTTTTTAATTTTTATTTTATTTTATTTATTTATTTTTTTAGAGACAGAGTCTCACTTAGTCACCCTGGGTAGAGGGCTATGGCATCACAGCTCATAGCAACCTCTAGCTCTTGGGTTTAGGTGGTTCTCTTGCCTCAGCCTCCTCAATAGCTGGGACTACAGGTGGATGCCACAACGCCCAGCTATTTTTTTTTGTTGTTGCAGTTGCAGTTTGGCCGGGGTCGGATTTGAACCAGCCACCCTCAGTATGTATATGGGGCCGGCACCCTGCCCACTGAGCCACAGGTGCCACCCTGGCTTGTGATTATCTTTCAAATTTTTTTAGAGCAATTTTTGTGAAACCATGGAGAAGTCAAAAATTTGCGTTATTTTTAAATATGAATTTCATCTTGGAATCAATGCAGTACAGACATCTCGAAATGTCAACAAAGTGTTTGGGGAGGATGTGGCTAATGCATACACAGTACAGTAATGGTTTGAGAAGTTCCATTCCGATGATTTTAATTGTGAAAATAAGCCACGTGGGCAACCTGAGACCAAGGATGAGTTGAAAGCTGTAGTGGAAGTGAATACTATGCATGAAATAGCTGTAAGGTTTGACATTACTATTCCAACACTATTGGACCATTTGAAATAAATTAGTATGGTAAAGAAGCTGGATAGATGGGTTCTACACGAATTAAACGATTGTCAGAGGAGACACTGTCTTGAAGTTTGCCTTTCTTTGCTATCACAACATAAAGTTGAATCATTTTTTTTTTTTGCAGTTTCTGGCCAGGGTTGGGTTTGAACCTGCCACCTCCAGCATATGGGGCTGGCACCCTATTCCTTTGAGCCACAGGTGCCACCCCAGATGAACCATTTCTACACTATATTGTTATATGATGAAAAGTGAATTCATTTAGACAATTGCAAGCATTTGCCACAATAGTTGGATAAAGATGAAGTGCCAAAACACAGTCTAAAACTGAATATTTCTCAAAAAAAGTTAATGGTGTCTGTTTGGTATTATCCACTACATAACTTCATGAAACCTGGTCAATTGATTACAGCAGATGTCTACTGTAACCAATTGGATGAAATAAATGATGAAGGTGCTGGTGATTAAGAAATTAAGACTGGGGGCAGCGCTTGTGGCTCAGTGGGTAGGGTGCCAGCCTCATATACTGGAGGTAGTGGGTTCAAACCCAGACCCAGCCAAAAACTGCAAAAAAAAAGTACCTCTGGGCGGCATCTGTGGCTCATCGAACAGGGCGCCGGCCCCATATACCGAAGGTAGTGGGTTCAAACCCGGCCTCAGCCGAACTGCAAAAACAAAAAAGTAGCTGGGCATTGTGGCAGGCGCCTGTAGTCCCAGATACTCGGGAGGCTGAGGCAAGATAATGGCCTAAGCCCAGGAGTTGGAGGTTGCTGTGAGCTGTGTGACTCCACGGCATTCCACCAAGGGCGATAAAGTGAGACTCTATCTCTACAAAAAAACCCCAAAATACAAAAAGCAAGACTGGGCGGTGCCTGTGGCTCATCGAGTAGGGCGCCAGCCCCATATACCGAAGGTGGCAGGTTCAAACCCAGCCTCGGCAGAACTGCAAAACAGAAAAATAGGCGGGCGTAGTGGCGGGCGCCTGTAGTCCCAGCTACTCTGGAGGCTGAGGCAAGAGAATGGCCTAAGCCCAGGAGTTGGAGGTTCCTGTGAGCTGTGTGATGCCACAGCATTCTACTGAGGGCGATAAAGTAAGACTCTATCTCTACAAAAAAAAAAAAAAAGAAAAAGAAAAAAAGAAATCAAGACTGATAAATAAACACAGGCTAATCTTCTTGAAAGACAATGTTGTTGTACAAACAACACTGCTCAAATGACAGAAGCTGGGCTTAGAAACTTTCTGCCATCCACCATATTCACCAGACCTTGAACTAAGTTATTGTCACTTCTTCCAGGCTTTGGACCGTTTCTTTTTTTTTTGATTTTTGCAGTTTTTGGCCAGGGCTTGGTTTGAACCCGCCACCTGCGGCATATGGGGCCAGCGCCCTACTCCTTTCAGTCACAGGTGCTGCCATGGACCATTTCTTAACAAGGAAAACTATTCAATTCTTAGGCTGTGGAAAACACCTTTTGTGATTTTATTGCCACTTGCTCTTTAAGCTTCTTCATTGCTGGCATAAAAAAGCTACCCTTAAAATAGCAAAACCATGTGAAAAAGTTTAACTGTGCTGCTTTTTGTTTGAGATATAATAAACTAAACTTTTAATTTGAAATAAGTATAAAGAGTTGCAAATAAAATATACAACATTTGACATTTCATATTTGATGACCAAATACAAGGAACAATGGATTCTTAAAGAGGTGATTATAGGTATGAAGGGAGGAAAATATAAGAAAAGGCAGAAAGGGCTCAGTGCCTGAGGCTCAATGGCAAAGGCGCCAGCCACGTACACCTGAGCTGGCGGGTTTGAATCCAGCCCAGGCCCGCCAAACACCAATGACGGCTGCAACCAAAAAATGGATGGGTATTGTGGCGGGCGCCTGTAGTCCCAGCTACTTGGGAGGCGGAGGCAGGAGACTCACTTGAACCCAGGAATTGGAGGTTGCTGTGAGCTGTGATGTCACAGCACTCTATCCAGGGTGACAGCTTGAGGCTCTGTCTCAAAAAAAAAAAAAAAAGAAAAGGTAGAAAGAAAGGAAATGCTCAAAAAATAAAAGGATGGGATCATGAAAAAACTCTTAATGGCCAATGCTGGAATAATGTAAGTGACAAAATAATGGCCTATTACATTATCACCAAAAGAATAAAATACATATACATGACACCATACTGTTATAAACATATAATAAATATATATATAAATAAATACAACAGAGTCAAATCTTCCTTACAGGATAGGAGAATGTATATGTGTATGTATATATTTTCTCATGTATATATATAATATATATGAATGTATATATATTATATATATATATATGAATACTCCCTCCAGAGTATAAAGCTTAAGTATACCCCTTATTTCAACTCCTGCCTTTGAGGGCAAGCTGGACTTGGTGACCCCCTTCTAAAGAACAGAGTTGAGAAAAACTGGCACATTATAGTAAAGAACAATGGCAGATATTACCTTAACCAAGATATAAAGGTTTACACCACCAGGGATGTCATATTGATAGGATCTAACCTTCCCCCCCCCGCACCATGTGATGTGTTATGATGAAAGAGAATTTCATTTCTGCAGTATCTTTCCAAAAGCCCATAACCCTAGCCTAATCAAGAGAAATAAATAACGCAAATTAAAATTGAGGAACATCCTACAAATATCTCACCAGCCTTTCCCCCAAACTACAAAGGTCATGAAACACAAGAAAATACTGAGTGAGAAACCACCTGAGGAGACTGAAATGGTAAAACAACTAAATGTAATGTGGTACTCTGATTTGGATCCTGAGCTAAAAAGAGACATTAAAGAAAAAAAAAACTGGTCCGGCACCTGTGGCTCAATGGGCTAAGGCACCAGCCACATACACCTGAGCTGGCGGGTTTGAATCCAGCCCGGGCCCGCCAAACAATGATGACGGCTGCAACCAAAAAACGGCCAGGCGTTGTGGTGGGCGCCTATAGTCCCAGCTACTTGGGAGGCGGAGGCATGAGACTCGCTTGAGCCCAGGAATTTGAGGTTGCTGTGAGGTGTGATGCCACAGCACTCTATCCAGGGCGATAGCTTGGAAAAGAAAAAAAAGAAAAAAAAATCATGAGTGGCACCTGTGGGCAGGGTGCTGGCCCCATGTGCAAAGTGTGGTGGGTTCAAATCTGACCCTGGCCAATCTGCAACAACAACAAAAGTAGCTGGGTGTTGTGGCAGGTGCCTGTAGTCCCAGCTACTCGGGAGGCTGAGGCAAGGGAATCGCCTAAGCCCAGGAGTTGGAGTTGCTGTGAGCTGTGTGACGACACGGCACTCTACGGAGGGGGATAAAGTGAGACTCTTGTCTCTAAAAAAAAAAAAGAAAAGAAAATCAGTGAAATTTAGACTTTAGCAGGAGAAAAACAGGTGGAATCCAAATAGTCTGAGGTTTAGACAATAATATACTAAAATGGATTTTTAAGTTTTGAAAATGTACCACAGTAATTAAAAATAACAGTAGAGGAAACAGAGTATAATTAACTCACTGTACTATTTTTTATACTGTGATAGGTATAATATCTGCCCCCTCTTCCTAGCACAGAAACTAAAATTCTTAGAGAGTATCCAGAAAATAAGGTGAGAGGAACATCTTTTGTTATTCAAAATAAGCCCCTCTCAACCATATCTGAGTTTATACTACTAATATGCTAATAATAATCATCATCATGAGTAACCTCATGATGAAAGCTGATTGCCAAGGGAACTAACCATGAGATTTGATGAACTTTCAGCCCTACTCTTCCATCCTCTTGGGAAGGGAGAAAGGCTGGAGATTGACGTCAATCACCAATGGCTAGCGATTTAATGACCCATGCCTATGTAATGGAACCTTCATAAACAAAGGTTCAGAAAGTTTCCAGGTTAGGCTGGGCGGAGTGGCTCATGCCTGTAATCCCAACACTCTGGGAGGCTGAGGTAGGTATATAGCTTGAGCTCAGGAGTTGAGACCAGCCTGAGCAAAAGCAGGACCCTTGTCTCTAATAAAAATAGAAAAACTGAGGCAAGAGGCTCGCTTGAGCCCAAGAGTTGGAGGTTGCTGGGAGCTTTGTAGGCAAGTTGGTCAGAAGTACTGGAGGCCTGGGGCTTACAATTGGTGTCTAAAGCAGGAAGGTGAGCAATTTTGGGGTTACAGCCCTTAACCTGTGGGGTGTGAAACTAACTCCAGATAAATAATGTCAGAATTAAATTAAGTTGTAGGACATCTCAGTTGGTGTCTGTAGAGAATGGGATAAATTCTTGGTGTAGAAAATTCATACACTTGGCGTCAGAACAGAGTTTTTCTTTTATCTACTTTTCTAAATCTTAAATTATTCCAAAATTAAAAAGTTTGGGCGGGGGAGGAGGAGCCAAGATGGTGGCCGAGTAACAGCTTCCTTGCAACTGGGCTCGTGAGACTGGGGAGAGAAGACTTCAGGCATCTCTGGCTGACGAGATCTGCCCAGAAACATCCCTTTGGGGACACAGGGAGACAGCGAGAGACTTCTGGACCTCCTGAGGAAGGCAAAAGCAGTGGAGATCTGGCAAGTGGTTGTGTTGGTTCGGTCTAATCCTGCCGGCAGCTGTGACTACAGCAGCAGTGAGATTGCAAACTGGAAAGGCCTTACCTGTGAGCTGTTTGGATTTCTTTTGGACTTGGCACTTGGTTGAACTGCCTTGAGAGAACTGGAGCAAGAGTGCGGAGGTATTTGAGTGTTGTCTGGGGCTCCAGACTGAGCCGCCGAGCCAGAAAGAGTTACCAGTGTTTGGTTGTGGGCTGTGTGGAGCCATCGTAGGAGAACTGCCCAGGCAAGCTCCGCCCTCAGGGTCGCAGAACAACCATCGGGCAGGAGCGAGTAATCTAGTGACTGAGCAGCCTAAAGGCGGGGACTGAGACGCCTTGCAGCCTTAGCCCTCGGGGCATTGGGTGAGCCCAGTTTCGGCACACTGGGCAAGTGAATAGCCACTTAAGGAGTGATCCCAGCCACAAGC